>JASAMY010000488.1:0-86268 GCA_030248085.1 Paralinhomoeus sp. GSCO2_6
TGGCACTGGCACTGGCACTGGCACTGGGGTATAAACGCTGGCACTGGCACTGGCACTGGCACTTTTTGGAGTATAAACGCTGGCACTACTGGCACTGGCACAAAGTTTGCTGCGTACAAATGTACAGTAGTTTTACAGGTCCCAGCAGTGCCTTCTCTGTGTGCCCTTACATACACGCGTACTCACTCAACTGTACTGTGGTTTTAGCGCTATTAGGCATGCGTTTGTGCTAGTGCCAGCGTTTATCCCATTTGTTCACTCAAACTGTGCGTGGGTTCTGGGGTGACCCAACACTGCAGCGTACCACTGGGTTGCTTTCCAAGACTAATACTTGCGAGAACGCACTGCATAGGAGAACGACACTGTAACGGCGTATCATGGTCATGGCGCATCGCGATTGTAAGTAGAAGCAAGTAAAGCAGACGTTTAACGAGTGCGCGTTCGAATGCGCGCTGCATCATAGATCACGCATGTCAAAAACAAAGCTGCGTAAAGTAGAAACGCCAAGCCACCGTATGCTCCAACACGTAGCAGAATCGAATGCCACCAATCTTCTTGGTCAGATTTTTTTGTTGTTGCAATGTTGTCAAAGTAGTGTAACTTTTGCAACGCTTTGTGGTACTCTTCACTTTCCTCGGTTCGAAGTACGGCTTCTTTATGTTTGAGCGATTCTATTCGGTCTCGTGCTTCTTTTGAAACGACAATCTTTGAAACGTTTACTTGAATTTCAGTAATTTGCTGAGGAAGCTGGACTTCTTGACCATAAAGTCGTTTGCCTGCTATGTCAACAAAATCGTTGGCTGCAATGTGCAGTGTGAATATCCTGTGCTTGACCTTTTTTTGTACTTGTACCGATTTCTGAAATAATTCAGTAATAGAACTTTTTTAATACCTAGAAGGTTATACCATAATAAATTCCCAATGAGCGCTCGGGGCGCTATTTTACTTGTTGTGGTTGGGGGGGGGGGGGGGTGGGTGATGGGCTTGTTTTGATTTAATGCTGAGCAAACACAACTTGAGTTCAACTAAGAAGTTTGCTGTTTGGTCGGCAAATCACCTTCTGCAGTGGTTAAACTGATGATACATGGCTGTACATGCCAGATTAGGACCCATACTTCTACAACTCACAAAAGAAGGAGTACAAACAAACATACCTAGGTAGATATACAACTCACGTGTTTGAATATGCTCATATGTGTAGTTGTCATTGTCTGAGCCGTTGTTGAGATCAGGTGTGTTCCTTTAATAATCTGGAATTGCAAGAAGTGGTCCTCGACTTTTTGGACATTCCATTGGCATCCTTTCCCAATAGGCAACTTGCACTTCACGTCGTCCGGCGCATGAGTGTAGCACGATCTCAGCTGTCCCATCACTCTGCAGTCTCTTTCCTTGACATACAATACTTGGTTCAAACTTGTCGCCCACATTGGAAAGATCATGAAGCTGGGGAGCTGTGGTTTGGCATAATAGCGCCCACTTTCGTCAAATGAACCTGGATGGTGCAGTGCTCCATAGATGCCCAAGTCGTGCTTCTCAGCAAGAGGCAGGCAGATACGAACGTTCAGAGATTGTTTTGTCGGGTTGACAGACAAAACAGTGGCTTTGGCAAGTAGGTAAGCAAAGTCAATGTCATCGGAGTAAATCAGTGCTCGATATTTTTCTCCAAAGTATGCGTGCAGGGTTAAGTTTAATGTTTCTTGTGACAGCAGGGGCACTGATAGAGTGTTTAACTGTACCGCTTGCTGAATGGCCACGTCAATTGTTCTGACCTGAAACAGTTGCTTATCGGTAGTACCTATAGCACACTATGCAATATGTAGTAGTAAATTGCATAAAAACCTGCGAAGTGATCCACTGAATTGCATATGCTTCTTCTCGGAGGGCTTTCGCCGAGCTTTCGAAGAGTTCTTCCATGATCTCGAGACTGATATTGACTCGTTTGTCCAATTTATCAATAGGTCCCAGAACGTCATCCATTGTAGATCGCAGCATGAATACTTTCTCTTCAATGTCCCTGTCCAGGTTCCTGCCTTCAAATCCTCCACCCAGTATTTGTCCAGCAGAGTATGGCGAGTAGTAGACAATATTTGTCAATGTCCTCCAAAAACCGGCAGATCTTTTTCGTCGCAGAGAGTTGGTTAGGAAGTTTGTGCTTTTTTCTGCTGCAGTGGTTCTTTGAACCAGTTTTTTCTCCTAAAAAATATATGCGCTTGTGTCGCTGAACGGAGTGTATTGGCTACAATGTATTGACGGCTAGTAACAAAACGTTACAGTACCCATAAAGAATTGGCTCACATCTTTGACTGCTTTTGTCCACTTTGCAAATGATTCAGACGTCGTGCGGTTGACAAGGTGTTGGAGTCGCTTCCGAATATCTTCTGTTTGTGATGTTGTCAAGTTTTGACTTCCCAGTAGGTTCAAGTCAAACTTGTAGTTAATCCTTCGGCCAAAACAGGCCTCATTGTGGCTTCGATAGGTGTTGAATACAAGGCTCAATTCTTCAAAAATCAAGTGCTGTTTTTCCAATTCCAGCGCAATTGAAGGCGCAAGGCCATCCTTGAGAACACTCTTCTCTTCTTGAAAGGCAACGTTGTCAGATTTGAAATACGAATTGCTGCCACTTGCCAGCAAAACGAAGCTTGCCAACAAAGTGTAAGCCATCGCCGTGTCAAGCATCGTGCACACTAAAGCACGTCTGTTCGCGAGCTCGCAAGAGCATGCAAGCGGACAGAAGTTGGGGCGCGCTGCTGCAAACCAACAGTGTGCACCGCAGATGTGGGGAGTCAAGTGTGATGCAAGCCTCCTGCGTTCGTTCGTGCGCCAATGGACAGCTGCAGGTTGCGGAGACGAATACCGCGTGTGCTGAGCCTGCACGCACACGTCTACTGCTGAGCCTGCAAGCCTACAAGCTTAGTTTCACGCGTTCAGCTTTAGTTTGAAGGCTGGACAACTGAACATGTTTCAGCGAAGCAGAAGACGGATTGTAGATGCGTTTCAAAAAAGCGCTAAGCGCCTCGCCCTTATGCCAAGGCGACGAGCTCCATCCAGACAGTCGTCCAGCAGTTCTTCGGAAGAAACGCAATCTTCAAACGACCAACAACGGTCTGGAAATTCGGACTTTGGTTCTACCCACTCGGAGGATTCAGCTGCATCCCAGAAACAGTATGCTTGCTCTAAAAAGATTTCAAGCAGCTGCCAACCGTTTGATACAACGGCAGACAACTACACTGCTGATGAGGTTCTAGCAATTTTGTCAGAACCTGGTGAAAGATTTATTAACAAAACTCCGCCGGTCACACCAGCTGGAGGAGAGGCTTTTCTGTTTGCGACACCGGGTACACCAAACAAGACTGCAGCTACAATGCGAAGTACGAACCATTCGCTCTACCGTAACCACACTAAAATCCGTTACTAAAAGCCACCACCATAACCTCCACCCACCGTCTTATCATTAGCCTGTCTTATTCTGCACGGTCTTAAGTGTCTCATAATTCGCCCATAGACGTAATTCAGTGTCTGCATGGTGTGTGCGTGCGTGCGTGCGTGCGTGCGTGCGTGCGTGCGTGCGTGCGTGCGTGCGTGCGTGCGTGCGTGCGTGCGTGCGTGCGTGCGTGCGTGCGTGCGTGCGTGCGTGCGTGCGTGCGTGCGTGCGTGCGTGCGTGCGTGCGTGCGTGCGTGCGTGCGTGACCTCAAAACTCACTTTAGAAGATATGAGATGTGACCAGCACAGATGGTGTCAAAAGAAAACGTATGTGTTCAAAAATGGGATAAAACGCTTGTCGTGTTGGATTGATGTGCCTGGTGCTCCACGCCAGTCAGGAGACCCACGCTTCAAACGCTACGATTACTACAACACTAGTGATGAACGCTACTTTCTTGTTGTCTATGAAGGCGACTCTACCTTGAGCAAGCCGTTTGCACACAGAAATGCCACAACTGAAAAAGGAAGAACCAAGGTGTTTGCAACGTCCAAATCAACTGTAAAGGAAGAAATCCTAGCTGAAAGTGAACGTGAGTCACCGTAAAACCTGCGATATGCGTCCCTTCCTGACATGCCCCCCCTTCCCCTATCAGGTTCTGCGCACCTTTCCGTTTCCTTTAGCAACGTGCACTTCAAGGCTTTGCTAAAGTGGCAAGGAAAGTGGCAAGTGTACGATGGAATGAGATCAAGCCAGCTGATCCAGCCATTCCATTCTCTAGGCCAACTAAAGACTGAGTCACCATCCTATCTATATTACTAAAGCACAATGTTTGTTTGTTTGTTTGTTTGTCTGCAACGCTGCCCAGAGAGTTGTGCTTGACGGATTGAGCTGAAATTTTGTGTGTAGATTGCTTGCAACATTTCACCGTCAAAATAAGAGTGGCGCTACTGTAGCTACCGTAATCCGTGAGTTATGCAAATTTTGCATACGTGTTTGATCGAATTTGAGAATTCAGTGTCAATTCTGCTTGGGACATATGTAATCGACCGTGCTGATCACGAAAATCAGATCCGTTTTGCTGTGCGATACCGTAATCGCGAGATATGGCACATTGAATATGCAAATTGCGATTGAACGAATTTGAGAATTCAGTGTCAAATCAGCCTGGGACGTATGTAATCGACCACGCTGATCGCGAATATCACATCCGCTTTGCAATGCGATACCGTAAGCACGAGATATAGCATTATCTTTTTCTACAGTAGTACCTATCACTGTTTGTGGGTTCTGTCTGCAGCACATAGAGTTCTGCTGGATGGATTGAGCTAAAATTTTGTATGAAGCTTGCTTGGCACATTTTACCATCAAAATAAGAGTGGCACTACTGAAGCTATCGTAATCCATGCGTTATGCAAATATAAATAAATTATATGATAATACAGCACATTTTATGCGGGCTTCTGACTTATCAGAAGTGTTTAGAAAACGGTTCCGTGCAGATCAATGGTGTAGTGGTTATGATGTCCGTTACTGTTCTGAAGGTCCTGGGATCAAACCTCTGCCATAGAAATACTTGTAACTTTTTTGTTTATAACTTTTTTGTTTTGCACGTGTTTATGCTATAAAAACTTTGAACTTTATTATTTTGTACTTTGTTTTACAGGTGCTAACGCTATAAAAACTTGAATTACACGCTCATGCATGCACGCACGCACGCTCGCGCGCGCACGCACGCACGCACGCACGCACGCACGCACGCACGCACGCACGCACGCACGCACACGCACATGGACACGGACACGCGCACGCACACGCACGCACGCACGCACGCACGCACGCACGCACGCACGCACGCACGCATGCGCGCACGCTCGCACGCACACGCACATGGACATGGACACGTGCATGCACGCACGCGCACGCTCGATCGCACGCACGCACCCATACACGCACACACACACGGACGCACCCACGCACGCACGCGCACTCATGCACGCACGCACACACACACACACATGGACACGGACACGCGCGCGCGCGCGCACACGCACGCACGCACGCACGCACGCACGCACGCACGCACGGACTCGCGACTCGCGAGTGGGCGCACGCACGCATGCGCGTGTATGTGTTAGCGTTTTAGTGGTGCGTTGTGTTAATTTTTCTTGGCGTTGAGCACTGATCGTCGACGCATTAAACGCAATAAATGAAATGTTGTGGTGCGTTTTGCCCGGTCTAATGGCCCAATGAACTTGGATTTCCCCGAAAAAGAAAACGGCTGAAAACAATTTATGCGTCCGCGTCCGCTGCTGCGTCCGATAAAAACTTTCTTAATTTTAGGCTCTGCTTAGGCTTAGTCGAGACCTTGCTTAGGCTCATGCTTTGGCTTTGATTTGGCTTAGGCTTATGCTTTGCTTAGGCTTAGGCTTAGGCTTAGGCTTCGCTTAGGTTTCGGACGCAGGACGCGGACGCAACAATTGTGCTTTGCCAAAAAAAGACGACGTAAGGAAGACACAAGCCCAAGCCCGCCGAAAACCGCCCGCCCACGGCGCGCTGGAATGGAATCGGAAGCGTCGGACCGCGATCCTAGCTTAGACCAGGTCCAAAGGCCTTGTGCCTGCAGATCAAGGTGCATGAACATACATATGTGAGCAATCATGCAGATTACAAAAAAAGCCTATTATTATTAGCTGACTCTGAAGGGCTGATTAAAACAATTAGCCTACTGCCTACATGGGATTTATGGTGTGTCTGCTCAAGATGGTATAGTGCCTAATTTTTACTATCGAATGTAATGACTGGAGATGTAATGACGCAAGAATAAAGTGTTACAAGAAAAAAGGTGTTTTCACGTATTGCAGAAGTGCATTGGCTGCATTGGTTGACTTCCTTTGGCTTTTGCTGCAGCACTTTACAGATTCGTCATTGTTGTTTTTAAACTGAGCATTCAAAGCATGATTTTATGACACGTTGTATTGATGATGAGTCACTACTGAGGACATGAAAATATTGATACTGAATCACTTCTGAGCACGTTGATGATGAATGACAAACGACAAAAGAGATGAAAGGTTTCTCAGATATAGCAACAATCTCTGCCTATTCTCACCCCCCAAACCCCATTGGTCATTGAGCTACTCGACCTTTGGGGGCCTCTGGGCGATAAACTATTTTCGGGCTCTCCCATTCTCTCCAGCCCCCTCCCCCCCTTGCATCTGTTCATGGTCTTCTTTGTGTGCGCGTTTTGGGCATGTTTCGGATTGTTCGTGTTGGGTTGCGAGAGCAAAACGTTTTTGAACATACAGCACATACAAACAGACACGCCAAAAAGCCTATGCTCTATCCCCCCCTGCCACATATGTAGCATCACCACAGAAAATAAAACGAAACTTCTGCAAACGAGTCTCAGCGCACGTCTCCAATTTACATCGTGGGTGTGTTGATATGAAATTTATTTAAAACAGAGTGGGTGTTACAAGCAATTCTGTAGTATTCATGCAAATGCGTTGGTTGACATGCATTGGCTTTGGTTGACCTGCATTCCAACACTTTGCAGTTTCATCATTGCAGTGATTTATCATTGTACAACTGAGTATTCTCAACATTATTTTATTTCATGAGACAAATTGATGTCGAACCACTTTGGAGCACTTTGCAAGCAGGAGTCCTGAGTTCAAAGCGGCTAGTGCCGTCTATGTCAGACTCTAATTTTCCTGTGTGCAATCGTGCGGTTATATTTCCACTTAGATTTCAATTCGTGCCTCAACTTTGTGACGATCGCGACGCGCATATATGCAGTGCGTTCTCGCAAGTATTAGTCTTGGAAAGCAACCCAGTGGTACGCTGCAGTGTTGGGTCACCCCAGAACCCACGCACAGTTTGAGTGAACAAATGGGATAAACGCTGGCACTAGCACAAACGCATGCCTAATAGCGCTAAAACCACAGTACAGTTGAGTGAGTACGCGTGTATGTAAGGGCACACAGAGAAGGCACTGCTGGGACCTGTAAAACTACTGTACATTTGTACGCAGCAAACTTTGTGCCAGTGCCAGTAGTGCCAGCGTTTATACCCCAAAAAGTGCCAGTGCCAGTGCCAGTGCCAGCGTTTATACCCCAGTGCCAGTGCCAGTGCCAGTGCCAGTGCCAGCGTTTATACCCCCCCGTCGAGTTCGCTGAGCTACATCAAGTCGGTGTCGTCGATGCAGAAGCGAGTCAGCTGACAGCGAATTCCGGGTCTCACATCCGCAAAAAACAGTTCGACTGTACAGTGTCGACTCTGCTCTAGGGACTCGCTTCTTCAACGCCGACGCCAAACACAACTCGGTTTCCGCGGCCGACGAATCCATCCATCATGAGCCGTGGTTACGCTTAAATGCAGCACACGTTAAATGCAGCACAGGTTGTATATGATAAAGAATGCAGGCAGGTAAAGTATGCAGGCAAGCCGACTTTCGCGGCCTAAACCTAAGACTCAGCCTAAGCAAAAGCCTATGCAAAACCTAAGCCTAAACCTAAGCAAGGCCTAATCCTAAGCTAAAGCCTAAGCAAAAACCTAAGTCTAAGCCTAAGCAAAGCCTAAGCCTAAGCAAAAACCAAAGCCTAAGTAAAGCCTAAGCCAAAGCTTAACCTTAAGCCAAGAATAAGCGGCTGAGGTCAACTTGCTTGCATACATTACCTGCTTGCATGCCTGCATCCTTTATCACATGCAACGTGTGCTGAATTTAAACGTGTGCTGCATTCAACTGACACCATGAGCCGGTGTATAGGCAGTATTCGAAAGCGTTTTGTGCAGTATTCGAATTTTCCACAATAGACGAGGAATCCAAAAGCCTACGACGACACAATGAACCCTTTCACTGTCCTAACGCATGCCATTTTATTTTGCACCGTCGCAGCGTGCACTACAAAAGCAATTTTCTGCAATGCGGATCATCGGCGATCAGGCGCAGCGTAGCAAGCAGCCAGAGAGGTACTTGAAACTTGAAATCGTGACATGCTCATGTGACTGTCAGTGCAGCCCAACACCAACAGTGCCTTGTGCGTATAACAGCAAACAAAACCAAGCTGCGCCAAACTGGAGATGCTGTGTGCGGGCTTGGATGATGTCGATGGTGCAGCTGATAGAAAGATATCGAAGGCGAGAGATTCTTTGGACTTGAAGAGGGTGCGGACTTAGCCTCGGTTAATGGGCACCGTTTTGTGGATGACGACGCGGAGTAGAGGCCGCCGCTCGCCGCGGACGACGTGGGCTGGTGCTCGTCGGCGCCGCTCATCAGTCGGTTCAGTGGCGTCTCCGTCGGCGCCGCCAGCAAGACGGACCGTCTGAAGTACAGCGATGTCCGGGACGGCAAACCCAACGACAAACCCGGAAGTTGCGCAGCGTCGTTGTGTGCGTCAGCGCCCGTCGACAGGTACGACGTCGATGTGCCCTGCCTGCCTTATTGGCGCTGTCGACCCCGGCTGACGCGGTCACGCGGCGACGCCGAGCTCCGTGCAATGAACGTGTTCCGCAGCTGCACCGCCGGCGGTGGCATGCCTTCTCGAACTTCTCGGCATCTACGTTCGCCTTGATGCTCATCCGCGCATTGAATATTGGCGGCAACGTCTACGCACAAGTCCTTGGCGGCAAGATATTGAACGATCCAAATAAATACACTTCGTAGAAACACGAATTGAGACGTTTGATACGGTTGTATCGCTTTTTTACGGAATGTTTCGCTTATAATTCGAATACTGCACATATCAGGGTGTACGCGTCAGCGTACAACCCTAATATGTGACGACTTGCGCGCGCGAGAATTCGGATTTTCGATCGCCTATAACTTTTGATTGCCTGAACCGATTTCGGCGCGTTATGGCTCAAAAGAAGCGCACTCATCGGGAGACCGTACGCGCCACAGCGCGTTTCAATACTATTGCGCGTTAAGGGGTGTTAGAGTGGAGCCAAGCTGCTAGAAGAATTACAAGAAAGATTACCGGAAACACTCCTAGATTGTGACATTCCGATCTATCCTTTATCTGTGTTCATTCTATTATCTCAGAGAGTCGTGTCGAGTTGTGTCTTTTGAGGTTTAATAAAGAGAAATATTCTTAAGAAGTGTGTTTGTGGAGAAGAAGTGTGGCGAGCGAACCTACAACAGGGCGGTCGCAAGGACTTCGCCAACAAATTGGAGCGCCAGGCAGGATAAACTTCAAGTTCAACGTCATCAGCGGCCGTGTGGATTTCTCAAGATCACCGGTCGAACCGTGCTGTTTCACGGGTCTTTCCTCTAGAGGGTGTACCGTGTCGTCGAGGATCCACTCGTCCGACACCGACGAAGCGGAGTGAACGCGCTGGGCCGGCTGTCCTGCTCAAAGGCGGTCGTGCCGTTCAAGTCGAGTGTGCTGGGCCGACTGTCCTGCTCAAAGGCGGTCGTGCCGTTCAAGTCGAACGCGCTGGGCCGGCTGTCCTGTTTGAAAGCGGTCGCGCTGTTCAAGTCAAGGCGTGCTGGGCCAGTTATCCTGCTCGAAGGCGATCGTGCCGTTCAAGTAGAGGCGTAGAAGAAAATCGAGCTGTCAAGGCGTAGAGTGTTGGTCATCCGGTTTGAAGACGATCGAGCCGTTCGTGGCGTACAGAATCGGACGAGCAGTATCGGCATCGCTGGTTCTGCCAGTGTTGCTTAGAAATTTCACCTTACCTGTGGCTTTGCCACCACTTACGGCCTCGGCCGCCAAAACTGTGGCTTTGCCACCACTTACGGCTTCGGCCGCCAAAACTGTGGCTTTGCCACCACTTACGGCTTCGGCCGCCAAAATTGTGGCTCTGCCACCATTTACGGCCTCGGCCGCCAAAAACTGTGGCTCTGCCACCACTTACGGCTTCGGCCGCCAGAACTGTGGCTCTGCCACCACTTACGGCTTCGGCCGCCAGAACTGTGGCTCTGCCACCACTTACGGCTTCGGCCGCCAGAACTGTGGCTTTGCCACCACTTACGGCCTCGTGCCGCCAGATTGTGGCTTAGCCACCACTTACAGCCTTGTGCTGCCAGATCGTGATTTTGCCACTTATAGTTTTGTGTTATTTAGATAAGGTTTTGGTGATTCTGATTTTATCAAAATAAATGTCGAACGTCTTTCCTGTGTCTAGTGATTTGGCGATTGATGCGTACGTTACAGATGGTGAGGAGAGTGATACAGAAGTGGGTATGGAGAGTAACCAGTCAGAAGAGCAGCGTTTGGCGGAGCGACGCGAGAGAGATAGGAAGAGACGCGAGAGAAAGAGACAGGAAGAGTTTGAATTGCGACAGCGTTTAGAGCGTTCAGAGGCGGAGAAACAGCAGCTGGCAACGGCAAATGAACAATTATTACAGGAACGGGACCAACACTCGCGTCGTAGTCGTAACCGTAAACAGTCAAAGGGACGCACGAGAAGAATCGACTGAGGGAGTGCAACAGAATCAAGCATTTATGCATAATGATAGTCAGAGTCGTAGTCAGTCACGCGATAAACGGCCTGTAGATGGACAACAGGAAGGCGACGGTGCGTTGGATTATTTTACTTTATTGGCAAGGCAAATGCAAATGCAAAATGAGATGCAGGAACGACGGGCAGAGGATCAACGACAACAAACACTACTTTTGATAGAGGCTCAAAGGCAACAAATGCAACAACAGATGCAAATGCAAGTAGAGGCGCAACGTGAGCAAATGCAGCAACAGATGCAAATGCAAACGACGCTTTTGCAGAATCTTACACAGAATGGACGTACCAATGGAAGTGGGAATGGGAATGGCAATGGACACGAGAACGGTCACATAAATTTGAGGGATTACCCAGATCCAAGAGTGAACAACTTTGATGGTAAAGGCAACGTTTCTTTTGATGATTGGTTGTTTACTTTTGATTGGGCAGTTCAAACATATCCAGATCAGGTTAAATGTCGGTACATGGTGATGTCACTTTGCGGAGACGCACTTTCCTTTTTCCGTGGTTTGCCAAGGGAAATTCAATACGATTATAATCGCTTGTGTGAAACTTTTTCTCACCATTTTATTGACAAGCGACCTTTGTCACAGAGGATGCATGCGTTCATCACATGGCAACAGCATTCTCAGATGGTACAGGAATACATTGCGTCTTCAAGCAAAAAGTTTGCGGAACTGAAATTGGGACAGTGCGATGGTGAAAGATGTGAGGCAGTCGATTGCTTAAGAGCATATTATTTCTACAGTAATTTGAATGAAAAGTTTAGACCTGATGTTTCGACTCAAGATTTTACATGGGATAACGTGACGACAAGGGCTCTGCAGAAAGAACAAACCATAAGTATGGCGCAAGGTGCTATGGCCAACAGATTCGACAGAAACGTGCGTCAGCCTATTCAGAATCGTCCGATTCAGAATTTCAACCAACCGGCGATGCGTTGGCAGAACAGGCCTCCGAACATACCTCAACAGTCTGGGAATAATCCCAATTGGCGAAATGGCCCACCAAATGTCAATCGTTGGCAGAATAGACCTCTAAATATGCCTCAACAATCTGGGGAAAATCCCAATTGGCGGAATGAGCCGTCAAATGTCAGGAACAACGCAGTCAACGCATTGACCTGTTTCAATTGTGGAGCAATTGGGCATATGGCCAAAAATTGCAGCAAGTCAAATGTCCTAACTGTGAATGACATAAGGCACGATGAATCAGTTTCAATACCGTTTGTTGGCATAGGTAACGAGGCGCGATTCAATAGCAACGACATTGTGTCTTATGAGGCGAGAAAAGTCACGGAGAATCGGCCACGGCGTCAATCTAATCAAAAAATTGACAACGTATCTCAGGCGGCTGTCATGAGTAAAGCCGAAGAAAGAATTGTACCAGAATTGGAACAACCTAAAAGGATTTATATACCTAACGATATACAGTTTGAAGGATTGCCGTCTGTATTACAGTCAATGGACGACATTTATACGAATTCCGGTCTTTATGCCATTGCCGATACAGGCGCTTCACGTACTTGCGTGAACGAGAAGGTGAAAGATGCTTTGGTGAATTTTTATAAATCAAAGTATACAGAGGATTGGGAGCCATTTTATCGACCTCATGCAGTATCACAGATTAATGGTGTGGGCGGTAAACACTTGAGTGCAGGCGAAATCTACTTAAAAGGAAACAGAAAAGGAAGACATTTCAAAATGTGGGCAATTGTATTACCGAATTTGAAACCGGACATATTGGTCGGCACTGATTTGTTGGAAGAGGTGGGAATTGAATTGACCTATCCTGACGGATCAAAATTGCCAATGATTCCAGTGGAACTTTTGAGAGCATCGATATTGAAAGAACAGGCAGCAAACAGGGTTGTAGAGAAGGGAGACAGCGTGAATGTTTTGGGTTATGCAGATGAGACGTTTTTTCAGCGCAGTGGGAGGGGAAGTCCCAAGGAGTGTCCCAAGGAGTGTGATGCCCAGGGTTTTTCAAACTTCAGTTTTCAGGTCAACGACGGACAACGCGCCGAAGTCTTGCCGGACGAGAGAGAACGCGTTGCTGTTGCAGATTCGAAACCTCGGAAAATCGTGGACGGATTCAAAGACGAACAGCGGAGGCTACGGCGCGAAAAAGTCGATGCGAGCGCGCTGGGATTTCAAGAAAATGGCGCGAGTCAACACGTCAAGGTGGGAACGTCACAGAAGTCAAGGATGAAGACAGCGGCTGGCGACAAGCAGCAGCCTGCCGACAGAAGTATCAACTCAAAGATGGCACAACGCAGAGTGGCCAAGACATCATCTCCACAAGACGCGTATTGTCGGCGCTGGCATCATCGTTTTAAGGGTCTTTCAGGAACTACGACGGACGACGACGTGTATCGACCTGGCTCGGACGGACGACGGCAGCAGCAGGACACAGCGTGGCAAGCGGAAGAAGCTCTTGCTGAAGTTCTCGGCGCGCAAGTCAACCACTGCATCTCTTCTCAAAATCCGGGGCGTGTTAGAGTGGAGCCAAGCTGCTAGAAGAATTACAAGAAAGATTACCGGAAACACTCCTAGATTGTGACATTCCGATCTATCCTTTATCTGTGTTCATTCTATTATCTCAGAGAGTCGTGTCGAGTTGTGTCTTTTGAGGTTTAATAAAGAGAAATATTCTTAAGAAGTGTGTTTGTGGAGAAGAAGTGTGGCGAGCGAACCTACAACAGGGCGGTCGCAAGGACTTCGCCAACACCGGACAACGCCAAAAGGAAACGCCCAAAAAGGTTTTGGAATAGTGTCTTTTTTTTTTCTTGTTCTCCACCCAGTTTTTGGAGCACCACTCGCGAGCACCAAGGGCAATTGTGATGAAACTCGGCATGTGTAGCCGACCCATGATGGCAATTTTGCGTACCAAAGGAATCGTCTCTGCGTCCTACCAAACTTGAGATATCGCCGATTTTATGCGTTTTTTCGGACATAGTCGTTTTTTTGGGGTGGTTTCCACCAAGAGTAAATCTCGAAAAAGTGCCCAATTAACCCCCAATTTTTTTTTGATTTCCTTGAACAGTTTCTTATGGGAAGTCTATGCCAAGCCACTGAACCCAAATCTTGATCACTGATAATGAGATATTAGTGATCAAAAATTTCAACCAAAAGTTCCGTACCCTATAGGCTCTTTAACGGTGCATCGCAGAGCTTCGCTATAATGGGGAAAGTTGCTTGCCCAGACATGATCTAGACCACTATCAACATTTGAACCAAATTGGACGCACCAAAATACCTCCCCCCATTATACCGATAATGGAAATTGGCAATATTTTGGTGTGGTTAGGTCGGATGGCCTAAACATCAATAATAAAGTTTATCGCCCTTTGATGTAGAACATTTCATTCCTTGAAGTCAACGCGTTTCGACGCACCAAAATATTTTCACCTCTGGAAAAATCGCTATTTCTCGATGTGGGTAGGTTCGATCACTTCGGCTAAAACTCGAAAGTTGACCGCCTGCACGCGTAGATCATTTTGATTCTTTACACCACTATGCTCCAACGAACCAATATGGCACTGCAGAAGTGCACGCACGCACGCACACCATCAAATGGGCTGCTTCGCAAGAAACTTGATGTGAGTACGTCGCATCACTTCGGCTAAAACACAAAAGTTGACCGCCTAGTTATAGCGATCATTTTGATTCTTTACATCACTATGCTACGATGCAGCAATATAGCACAACTGCACGCGCACGCACGCACGCACGCACACACACACACATAATTTACCAGCATGATATCATAGAAACCAAAAATTACAACCACAAGTTCCGATGCTCTATAGGCTCTTAAACAGTGCATGACAGAGCTTTGCTATAATGTGAAAGTTGATTGCCCAAACAGATGTTGACTAGCTGCAGCAGTTGGACAATATTGGACGCACCAAAATGCTTTCCCCGTTATACCAAAACCGGGAAATGGCGATATTTTGGTGTGGTTAGGTCGAAGAGACTTGACATTGTAGCCGTTGAACCGTTGACGGCTAAGACGCACCGACTTCTTAAAACAATTTTCTAACCAAATACCGAACCCCGGCACACAATAACGCTATGCCGTATCACTCCTGTAGTAGTATGTGCGGCATCTCAACATTCGCCGCCCTTCAAAGAGATGAGGCTTGAGGCAGGCGGACTTGGCTAGCGGTGAGCCGCTCCTTGGTCGCGTTGCCTTGTCGACGACTTCACTACAGACCGCGCAGAGCCGGCAGGTGCTGTAGGAGAAGTCGGCGCCCGAGAAGCCCTCCGAGAGCTTGACCACCGCCTCGTAGCCGATCTCGCGCTCGTTGACGAGACGGCTCATTGGACAGCGGGATCTCGATCTTGCGGTCGAGACGACCGGGACGCAGCAGCGCGAGGTCGAGCGTGTCCGGCCGGTTTGTTGCCATGATGATCGTCACCCTGCCGAGCGCGTCGAAGTCGTCCAACCGGTTCAGCAGCTCCATGTGCGTGCGCTTGCGGTCCGACGTGCCCTCCGAGAAGCGGCGTCCGCCAATGGTGGCGAGTTCTTCCATGAAGACAATGCAGGGCTCATGGTCGTGCGCGTGGTTGATCATCTCGTGAATCATACGCGCGCTCTCGCCGATGTACTTGTCGACGATCGCTGAAGAGACCACCTTGAGAAAGTTGCAGTTGAGCTGCGACTTGACGGCCCTGGCAAGCAGCGTCTTGCCCATGCCCGGCGGGTCGTAGAGCAGGCAGCCCTTGGGAGGGACGACGCAGACGCCCTTGAACAGCTCGCTGTCGCCAAGGTCCTCGTGCGACATCTTGTACACGAATGGGTCCACCTTCCGCGGCAGCAGTGTCAGGATGATCAGCGTCGTCATGTCGAACGCGACGCGACTGCCCTGCTTCCGCTTCGCCTTGTCGATGCTCCGTCGACAGCTGACCACGTAGCCCGGACCATTCGTTGCACTCTGGAGCACCTTGATGTCGCTCTTAGACTTGTCATACTGCTTCTGCAGCTCCACGTTGCGCTTGCGGTCTTTTTTGAGTTTCTCTTCGACCTTGCGGTATTCGGCCAACTTGCGCGCGTACTGCGGAGGCGCCTGGTCCTTCTCGGTCGGCGCGGCGCGCATTGGTGTCGCATGCGGCGGCGTCTGCACCGCCGTCTCGTTCTCGTCACTGTTTTGCTTCAGCGCAAACATGTCGTGGTAGTCCGCGTTGAGCAGTTGAAGTCGCTTGTGCTGCACGCTCGTGATGCTTGTTGTTTCACAGCGACTGTCGAATTCTTTGCACACTTCTTCCTTGTGCTTGGAATCGACTTGACTGTGCTTGTTCTCCACAGGGGTGACCTCTGCAATCACGCTGTGGACGCTGCCGATGGAAGTACCCTTGGCAATCCTCAGGCATCGCTTCGAGAGATTTTGCATTGGCAGCTTGAAGAGCCCGTTGTCCTGGCGCTGTAGCAGAGACGGAGAGGCGCCCAGGACCTTGCCTTGACTGTTGGGCTCGAAGTAGAGCGTGTCGTCGGCCAACGTTGACGCACGCAGGGAAACCGTGCCCGATTCGTTCGGACTGAGCACACGGCCCCGTTGAGGTGACACTTGTTCACCTTGAGTTGAAGAGGCGCCAGAAGTGGCAGCTGTCTTCGCAGCTCCAGAAGCGTTCGCAGACGCGGCGTCCTCTTGAAGCGAGCCCTCCTGGCTCGTGTTGTCGCTGCTGCCAGCACTGGGCTTGCTCTCGACGCTCTTATGGCACGTCTGCACACAGAATCGGATTCCGAGCTCTTGAGCAGTTGGCCAACCCAGTAGAATGTCGGTGTCGTCGGTGACGGCGAACGTGGCCTCAACCGCCCGACCCGCTGGAGTGAGCTGCACCTCGGCAGTCACTGAAGGAACCTCCCTTGGTTGTCCCAGAAAACCGCTGATGAGTAAAGGGGGCCCTTCGCGCACAGCCGTCTCCGTCTGAAGCTGGCGCATGACGCTGGCAGGAATGTGATTCACCTCGGCTCCCGTGTCGACCAGGACGTTGCCGGTGAGCGCTTCACCGTTGACGAACAACTCCAGTCCTAGGTCGTTGATCGACAGCTGCCGCTTGCTGTCAATAGCTGGTTCGGCTTGCAATGCCTCTGGGATAGGCACAGTCGGTTGTGAGCCGCGCCCACTCGCTGACGACGTCGTCGCGTCGCAATGTCGGAGCCGCTTCATTTTTTTCTGTTTCTGGCCTCTGTTGGCCGTCGGCGCGTTGTTCTGCTGCTCCTGTTGTCGAGGACGGGCATAGCAGCGGTCGTAGGAGTGGCCGCTGACGTTGCAGTGGCTGCAGAAATAGGGGAAGACGTTGCCGTTGTGGCCTCCCCTGTTGTTGTTGTTGTTGTAATTGTTGTTGCCGCCTCGATTGTTGTTGAAGTTGTTGCCGCCTCGGTTGTTGTTGAAGTTGTGGTTGTTGCCTCGATTGTTATTGAAAAAGCCGTTGCCACGGTGGTTGAAGTTGCTTTTATTGTTGTAGCCACCGTTGCCGCGAAAGCCGCCTCCCGCGAAGTTGTTGCGGTTCTGTTGATGCCCGCTGTTATTCTCTTGCTGGGCGAGGAGCTTGTTGTTGTTCATGGACGCCTCGAGCGCCAACACCTCGTTGAAGACCTTGTCGATGTCGAGATCGTCGACCTTATTCACCGCTTGCAACAGCTTCTCGCGGAGAGGCATGTTCGACATTCCGTTGACGAACAAGGCGACTAGCAACTCGTTGGCCCTCTTCTCCGGCTCCCTAGAGAGATACGTCATGTACTCTCTGAAGGCTTTGATGAAGCCGCCGATGTTCTCTCGGCCCTGGCGATGTTGGAGGATCTTGAAGACGGCGAGCAATCCGGAGATTGCAGGGCTGAGCCGGTTGCGTAGCGTCTCGACGAGCTCGTCGAAGTCGCCCTTGACGTCGTCGGACAGGCTCCGGTAGTGGTCGCGAGCGTCGCCCTCGATGTAGCGGTCGATCACTTCGAGGGGATCAGTGCCGGTCTCGTCCGCGAACTTCTGCACCTTAACGATCCACTCGTCAAAGGTGATGGGATCCTTCTTGACGTCGCCCGTGAACGGCTTCGGCTCCGCGATGGAGACCATCTTCGACACGACTGGCCCGTTGGTTCTGTCGGCGATCAAGCCCTGAAGTAGATCGAACCGACGCTCCTGATCTTCTCGCTGTCGTCGCAGCTCTTCTCTCTCCAGGCGGCGCTCCTCTTGTTGCTGATGCTGCATCTGCATCATCATCTGCTGCGACTGTTGAAACATGGTCATGACTGCGACCATGGGGTCGTTGACCGGCGCCGCTGCCGCTGTGGCGCCCTCGTTGCGCCCCTGAGGCGACGCCGCGCACTGCGTCTCATCCCGGCCGCTGCAGTCGGCCCAGTCTTCGAGCACGTCGACCTGACTGAAGAGCGCGTCGACGAATTTTTCGGCGACGACGAACAAGCGCTCGGTGCTGTCCCGTTCGAAATTGCCGAGCGGTGGCAGCATCGACGGGTTGCGGACGCCCTGTGACGCCCGTTGAAGCTTCTGCAGGAAGCTCTTGAGTTGAGGGCGCTGGAGCTGCGACTCCACGCCTCTGATGGCGGCCAGCTCCTCCGCTATCTGCTCGCGGCCGGCAGCTGCGTCGCCGCGGTCGGCGCTGCTCTGCGACATTGTAGTCGTAGTCGTAGCTACGATTGAAGTCGGCAAAGCCTTTTGTAGGCACAGGTACGGTGTCCGCGCGCGACCCGTATGAATCCTGTCCAAGACGCTCCAAAATGTAGCCGTTGAACCGTTGACGGCTAAGACGCACCGACTTCTTAAAACAATTTTCTAACCAAATACCGAACCCCGGCACACAATAACGCTATGCCGTATCACTCCTGTAGTAGTATGTGCGGCATCTCAACAACATCAATAATAAAGATGATCTCCTTTTGATGTACAAGATTACATTCCTTAGAGTCAAGACGCTCTGATGCACCAAAGTATTTTCACTTTCGGAAAAAGGGAGCCATATTGCCAAAAGGCGCCTATTGTTGAGCACAGGGGAGACAGCCCTTTTAGCGGCCACTACACGTACACGGCCTGGGTGCCCAGCAGGACGGTCAACTCGGGAAAGTCCAAGTGGGTGAACGTCGACGACTCCACAGTCGGCCCAAGCAGGGCGTTCCCCGCCGGACTTCCAGGCATGGCACTGCTTCTCCTACAGTCATCTGAATAGCTAAACCATTAGGTTGCAGTGCACATTCTCTCTCTTCTTCTGCTGGACTGGCCATAGTACTCCACCTCGCATCATTTTGTGAAATGCACGTCCATAGCATGCCACATTCATGCGTACCTATGTACCTACGCCAGGCACATACATACACATTACCCAAAAATATTATCCGCAGTGGCTTCTGTTTGTAGTTTCTCTGCATGCCGTGCCATTTGCTGATACGTCATCCTGCTTTGTATCATTTGCATGACAATCAGTTGTGCACAACTTTGGTCAACGAAAAATACATGCGTACCTATTTTCAATCCACATGCTCACATTCTATATGATGAGTGTCACTGTCTCCTACTGCACTCGAGGGATTCTACCAAACACGCTACATATGTCATACACGGTACATATGTCGTGCGTGCGTGCGTGCGTATGTGCATGCATGTGTGCGTGCGTGCCTGCGTGCGTGCGGGTGCCTGTATAGGTTTTACGCATCGATGTTTGTCTTACGAAAAAACACTGTATTAAGGAAAAATTTGCAGGTGGCTGCAAAAAAAGGTGAATATGTGACGCTCTTTTGTTGGAGCCCAGTTTGAAAAAGAGGGGTATCAATTAAGGCATGCCTCATTTATGTATAGGCACTTATGCTTTGCAGCTGATCAACTTCAGTTTGAACAAACCGTGTATAAAAACCAAACCAAATGCTGCAACACGTCACATATTCGGCATTTTTTTTTGTGTGAGCTCACTCACCCAGAACGCAATGGCAATCCTTTCACATCTCATCTATCTCTGGTCATTTCCATCAACCTGGCACAGCCAAAGTTCCTACCTAAATAATAATCGCACCTTGCTAACATTTGTGAGACGTGGATTGCCACTACAGTTCAGTTAGTGATGTGTAGGTATACATACGGTACTGGCTCCATTCGTCATTCCCCTTTTTGGCATTTCACCCAATAACGCACTGCTCCTATACAACGTGCTTGCGTGCGTACGTGCGTGCGTGCGTGCGTTCGTGCATGCGTGTGTGTGCGCGTGTGTATGTCTTCATAGTGGTCCTTGCGCAAGATCCTGGGGTCCCTCCTGCCTGTCTCGCAACCATGTGGCATTCAGTCGGTACATATGTCGTGCGTGCGTGCGTGCGTATGTGCATGCATGTGTGCGTGCGTGCCTGCGTGCGTGCGGGTGCCTGTATAGGTTTTACGCATCGATGTTTGTCTTACGAAAAAACACTGTATTAAGGAAAAATTTGCAGGTGGCTGCAAAAAAAGGTGAATATGTGACGCTCTTTTGTTGGAGCCCAGTTTGAAAAAGAGGGGTATCAATTAAGGCATGCCTCATTTATGTATAGACACTTATGCTTTGCAGCTGATCAACTTCAGTTTGAACAAACCGTGTATAAAAACCAAACCAAATGCTGCAACACGTCACATATTCGGCATTTTTTTTTGTGTGAGCTCACTCACCCAGAACGCAATGGCAATCCTTTCACATCTCATCTATCTCTGGTCATTTCCATCAACCTGGCACAGCCATAGTTCCTACCTAAATAATAATCGCACCTTGCTAACATTTGTGAGACGTGGATTGCCACTACAGTTCAGTTAGTGATGTGTAGGTATACACACGGTACTGGCTCCATTCGTCATTCCCCTTTTTGGCATTTCACCCAATAACGCACTGCTCCTATACAACGTGCTTGCGTGCGTACGTGCGTGCGTGCGTGCGTTCGTGCATGCGTGTGTGCGTGCGTGCGTATGTCTTCATAGTGGTCCTTGCGCAAGATCCTGGGGTCCCTCCTGCCTGTCTCGCAACCATGTGGCATTCAGTCATGCGACATATGTGAATGCGGGGTGTTCCAGTCCAGTTAGGTCATATAATTGCCACTGCTCCTTTCTATGCACGCGAACAAAAAAATATGCCGAATATGTGACGTGTTGCAGCATTTGGTTTGGTTTTTATACACGGTTTGTTCAAACTGAAGTTGATCAGCTGCAAAGCATAAGTGTCTATACATAAATGACGCATGCCTTAATTGATACCCCTCTTTTTCAAACTGGACTTTAACAAAATAGCGTCACATATTCACCTTTTTTTGCAGCCACCTGCAAATTTTTCCTTAATACAGTGTTTTTTCGTAAGACAAGCATTGATACGCAAAACCTATGCAGGCACGCACGCACGCTCGCGCGCATGTATGCACACACGTGTGCGCGCCCGCACGTACGCACGCTCGCACGCACGCACGCACGCACGCACGCTCGCACGCACGCACATACAGACATACAGCAGCAGACCAGAATGCACACATGCCCCAGCGTACCAAAAAAAAGCAAATGTAGCGTGGAATCCCTCAATCGCAGTAGGAGACACGCATTGTATAGAAACGCGCCAAAATCGGTTCAGATAATCAAAAGTTATAGGCGATCAAAAAATCCAAAATCCGCTCTGATACAGTGTACACCCTGACAAAGAAGTGTGCCGCGCGTTACTTGCAACCGGTCTGACAGACATGCGCGCACGATGGCGCGATCGAAGCGTGTGAGCGTGGGTGTGCGTGCAGTTTTGCTATAGTGCTGCGCCATAGGGGGTACATTATGTGCGTGCGTGCGTGCGTGCCTGCGTTTGCAGTTGTGCTATATTGCTGCGTTTTGGCATAGTGATGTAAAGTATGAAAATGATCGCTATGACTAGGCGGCCAACTTTTGTGTTTTAAACGAAATGATCCGACCTACCCACATCGAGTTGTTTGTGATGCAGCCCATTTGAAGGTGTGCGTGCGTGCGTGCACATCTGCAGAGCCATATTGGTTCGTCGGAGCATAGGGATGTAAAGAATCAAAATGATCTACACGTGCAGGCGGTCAACTTTTGTGTTTTAGCCGAAGTGATCCGACGTACCCACATCGAGATATAGCGATTTTCCCGGAAGTGAAAATATTTTGGTGCATCGGAGCGCGTTGGCACTAAGGAATGAAATGTTCCACACCAATTGGTGATCAACTTTATTATTGACCTCAAAGCGATCCGAGCTAACCACACCGAAATATCACCTGTTTATATCATTGGTATAATGGGGAGATGTATTTTGGTGCGTCCAATGCGGTCCAATTGTTTAAACTTTTCTAAGTTAGGTCCTGGCCATCAACTTTCCCCTTTATAGCGAAGCTCTGCGACGAACGGTTGGAGCGCCTATAGGGCACAAACTTTTCGGGTCCTTCAAAAAAGCATAAAATCGGCAATATCTCTGGATATACAAAGTCTAGACAAGAATCTTTTGGCACCACAAATTGTTGCCGTGGGTCGCCCATACGTGCAAAGTTTCAGCCTGATTGCTTTCGGCGTTCGCGAGAAGTGCTCCAAAAACTGGGAGGAGAACACGAAAAAAAAAGCCGCAAAATTGGAACATTTTTGGAACTATTGACCCCTTACAGTAAAACAAGGAAACGCGTTATGGCGCGTTCGATGCCCCAGAAGAAGGCGGTTCATTTGCGCCATAACGCGTCGAAATCCGTTCAGGCAATCAAAAGTTATAGGCGATCGAAATTTCAAAAAACCGCATTGAGAAGTCGTCACATATTAGGGTTGTACGCTGACGCGTACACCCTGATTAGGTGTCCAAACCACTGGCAAAATGGCCCAACATCCAAAAAGTTTAACAGGGTCCTCCTCCCTTCTGCAAAATTCCTCCTCCCCCCCTCCGAAATTTTTTTCTGGATCCGCCAGTGCTCTCCGAAAACGCACAGATTGGTACAATACAACAGAAGTGATACCAAGTTAAAAAATTGCACCTAGGCGAATTTTGGGTGGGGAAGCTTCCTCCCCTATGCCACTGTCAGTGTCACACAGCCTTAGTGCGCATATCGTGCATGTACATACACCGCGCAGTAAATGCGTCGTTGACGCAGCATAAACAGGAACAAGCGGACCGGCTGCCGATTGTCGAATGGCGAATGGCAAGTCCTGCTGTCTGTACTGCACATTAGGAGAAGTACCCAATTTGTCCGTTTTTGGAGCTTTGAGTGGGCCCTTGAGCTGTGCTCTTCCTGCTGGGCGCTTTCTTGCTCTCGGTTGACACCCAACACCGCGAAAATTGGGCGGAACTCGAGCTGCCGCCGAAGCCACCCGCTTGCCACTCACCTGAGTGAGCGACGCCCGAATTTGGCGCTGCTCCCCTGGCAGGAGAGGGCGAGCGCTGCCGCCGGCCCCATTACTCTTCCCTCTCGCGTAGTTGACGTGCCAAATATGCGCCCCAAGGTAGATTCCACTGGCAAACAGGCGGTCATAGAGCGCTTTAGCTTTCGCGCCTCGCGCCCGTACGTCGCAGAGTCTTTACGACAAAAGGCGATTTTCTCGAGAGGCTTTGTCGCCTCCGCACCGGCGCTGCCTGTTTCGCAGTCGCTTTGTTCAATTACATATGCTTTTATTCTTTTAGTCGCTCGCGCCGCAAGCGAGAGCAGTCTTGTCTTTGGTGACCACGATTTGAGAACTCGCCTGAGACTCGCAATAACATACCATCGTAGTCCTTTCAATTGAATTCAATTCCCAGATGCCCGCTTTTGTGAGCGGCCCCATCCCTGTATCGATCCGCCCTACCAAGGCGTGAATGAAGCGCGCGCGCGCGGCTCTCTTTATTTGCTGATTCTTCAGGCTTTGAATTTGGTCTTCGGCACTCCTTGTGGTCCGCTGTGCGCGCATTTCACTTGGACGAATAAACAAATAAGAGCATTCCAATATGGCTGCCATACAAAGTCCGACGACGCAGCGTCGGCGAAGACACTGATCCAACTGAAGCGCTCCAGTTCTTCGCACTATAGTCAGCATCGAGTCAAGTCGACGGCTTCACTTCAACTACAGAGCATTGACTCGACTGCAAACGTCACAACAATGCCCTCATCGACCACGCTGACGTACGCCTTCGGACGACGGTCTCTGGACGAGGAGGCGATCGAGGAGAGCGGGGACGCCGATGGCGCAGGCGACGTCTATGACGTACGCGCCACGGTCTTATCGAAAAGCCGGTTCAAGGTGAGAGAACTGAGCGCGCCGCGTGGCGCGGCCTTGTTGTTGTGTTTTCGGCCGCGGGGATCGAGCCGCTTGAGTGGCCGCACAATGGTGGATTCCGGCCGCTCGTGGCGTTTTCGCGACCTGACGCACCGGCCGGGCGCTCGCGCTAGCCACTCGAGAACCGGACGAATAACTTTGAGATTTCGCCTTCTTTAAAACGTCCAGCGAGGCAAACAACGCACAGAGCGCGCGTCACTAAAGACTCGTGGACACGCGAGTGCGACGCCGGAGCCGCATTCCGCGCAGAAGCAGCCACATCTCCGCAGCGAAAGCCAAAAAAAGGGGCACCGGAAAAGAGAGCAGCGAGCTGCTCGGCCGAACACCGCATACTCGAGAACGTAGGAGAAGTGGCTCGACCTCCTCGAGGGCCTCACTTCGTTAGAGTGCCGAAAATGAGCGCCTTTCGGTGGCGGCCAGCTCAGAGAGACCGCCAACTCAGCTTTCCTGAGAACGTGCCACTTTACGTCAGTCCCCGGCCGCAGAGCAACGGTGTAAGAGGAAGAAGCCAATCCGCCAGCGGTTTTCGTAGCTGTTCAATGGGGTCATTTCGCTACCGCTTCCCCTTGTTCAGACGGCTTTCGGTCGACTGATGAACGGCTGGGGTCGGCAGCCCGCTCGCCAGCACTCCCCGTTTCGCAATCGCGACAACCAAGAGCGGCAAACCGCCAACGGCTCCATCGGAGAAGAATGGGATGCGTCCAACCATCACAAGCTCAAGCTCTCTCCATCCGATTCTTCCGCATTCACTGTCTACAGAAGGGACAGCCGGTACGCATCTGGGGTCGTCTTTCACGCGTCATCATACGCTGATCTATCACTTCAGGAATGAGCTGAAGGCGCTCAACTCCATCGTCGCCACGCCCGAGACTCTAGAGGTGATAGTCCAAGGCAAAGACCACGCCGACGACAGCTCGACTGCTGGCGGCGGAGTCGACGATGCAAATCGACGACCAAAGCGATACACAAAGACGCGGGCCATCCTCCGCAAAA
This sequence comes from Paralinhomoeus sp. GSCO2_6, assembly GCA_030248085.1. Lineage (NCBI taxonomy): Eukaryota > Metazoa > Nematoda > Chromadorea > Monhysterida > Linhomoeidae > Paralinhomoeus > Paralinhomoeus sp. GSCO2_6. The sequence goes on from JASAMY010000488.1 coordinate 25,114, forward strand.
GTCAGACTGGTAGGTGATGAAAAACCTGTAAATGATACTGTATTAGTCGTATACGTACATACAATATATTTACATATCTACAAGAGTATTGAATTTTGGGTTAATTTAAACAACCATTTTTTTGCAAATATGTTTGCCAGTATTCGGCGTTCTTCTGCAAAAATTGGTGTTCTTTAGGGTGGAAATTGAGTAACTGCTTCTTCGACCTGCAGAGCTAGAAAACACCTATTGCATAGCGGTTGTTTTTATTGTTGGGTGACTAGTTACAGGATACTGTCACTCTATTAGTCTACCAAGCTACATTGTAGGTACTAACTGCATTTTTACTGTTGTGTAAATCGGCTGCTGCACAGAAATGCCGCCGTACTCAGACTTTGCACTGAATTTGCATTTCTTTCGCACTTCACTTCGCACTAACGTACGAGTGACACACTTCAATTGCAGGAAACAACGTCAGAGCTGTCAGCATGGAAAACGACTGGCGTGCACTGCCGTCCGTCGGCACTGTGAATCGGCCCTATCCTATTGTGAAGAGTTGCACGTTCGACCAAACGATCACTGGCAAGCCGACGGTAGAGCTATTCCGAAAGAATGTCCATGGCACCTTGAGATTGCCGCCGGCCATCAAAACGGATTTTGCTGATGAAAAGAGGGACGCGCCGGCGTCGGAGCGGGCGAGCAGCGCCGAGTCGACGCCGCCGGAGTCACAGTCCCACTCGGTGGGCAGTCGGCTGTCCGACGTCGGCGGGGGCGTGCGGTCGTCGGCGGAGACGCTTGAGGTGGGTACTTGCGCTCTTCTTCTTTGTCGGTTAAATGTTAAACGGGCCCTCAACTGAACGAAGCCAGAGAACCGGTCGGCTGTGTGGCAGCGGCCAAGGCCAGTAGCCAAGGGCGCCAGAGCTAATAAAGCGTTTCTGTCGTCGCGCTGCGCTCGTCAGCTGGCCGTCGCCGCGTTGGGGGCGCGCGCGCGCGTCGCGAAGCTGACTGAAGCACTTGTTCTTCGACATCACTCAGTCGTGTCGTCGGCGCGCGCCGCCGTTCGCTCGTCGTCGGCCCCAGCGCCCGCCTGCCCTACTACGGACAGCGAGCCGACGGCGCGCCCGCCTTAAGAAAATCCTCTAAAAAGCACTTGTCCGTATTTATGCTTGGCGAGAGGCCGCGACGCCGCCGCCGCCCCCGCCTTTGATGCGAGCAGTCCGTCGCCTTTGTCGCGGCGCCTTACGAGGCTTTTCTGTCGACTGCAGGCGGCGAAATCGGTCGAACGGAAAAAGGCGGTCGCGCAGTCGGCGGCGCCACTCATCGAGGAGGTGCGACGGCCACCGATGGACACCCTGACGCCGCCCATGTCGCCGCTGTCGGCGAACACGCTGCTCTCGGAGGCCTCGTCGAACATGGACTCGGCCATTGGGCGCAGTCCGCTCTCGTCCGCCGGCTTCAACTCGGCGCCGCTCGAACAGACCAACAGCGCCACCAACTTCAAGGCCATACTCAGCTCCTTCCAGGCCGCCTCGGACAAGGCGCTGCAAAAGCAGCATATTTCGGTACGTTTGGGCGATCGTTCTGCGGTGTAGTCCAAGATCAAATTTACATTGTCACAGAGTGCGCCAATCTCCTCGACTCATTTTTCTGGACATGGAATTAGGAGCGTTCATCGAACGAGCAGCTCAAAGGTGGCCGCCATCGAAGCGGGCAATGGCTTCGTGCCAACGCGACCGATCCGCCGTCGAGTGACATCGAGCGGGCTCACCGACATGGTTGTCGCTGACGGCGTCACTGTCGACAGCTCGGCGGATGAGAGGTTTGGCTCGGAGAAGACGATCATCGCGCTCGGCAAGGGCTCGATTCACCGCATCCGACGCGACCACCGCGACCGCCACAACACCGCGCAGTCCGTGCCCAGCTACGACATCTTTTCGACAAGCGCCAACGCTGCCGCGAACGGCGGCCCCCTCTTCGACAACGAGCGCGACCGACCGACCAAGGGCTGGCCCATGAGTGCCTCCTACCACTCCGAATCCGCCTACGGCTCGGGAATGATGGGCAGGACTGCGAGAAGTAAACTCGACAACCTGAAACGAGCGGTGAAGAAGAAATTCGAGCGCAGCGCCACCATCGGCAGCGGCAGCAACACTAGCGGAGAAAAACCTGCGAAGAAGAGCGGTAGCAGCTACAATACCGCTGTTTCATTTATCCTGACCTGCGTCTGACGGTGTGACATTTTAGTCAGCAACATTTGCGCTCGACCTACCATCCTTCACAACACCGTCTTTCACTCCATAGAAGACACAGACTGTACGCCGGTGAACGACAGAGGCCACATTTTTGACGAAGTTTGCTGCTCTGCTTGTATTGTCTACTGTAATTCTAGAGTTCTTGTTTTTGACATTCTAGTTCGTACTGGTGAGTCAGCCGACAAAGTCGCGCAATTCGAAGTCGACGAGTAGCGGAGGGACGTCAACGAACGCGTCGGGCATGACCGCCGACTCGCTCTCCACTTCGCGAGTCGTCGTCACGGCCCCGGCGATTGCCCAACCGGTCGTCGTCGCCGACGACGACTTGACGCCCACGGAGCCGGTTTCTCCGGGCGGCGTCGTGCCTTTCGCCACTTCTAAAAACAATGACGACGCCGTGGAGACTGGGCCGGCCGATTGCCGAGTCGCGCAGCCACTGCCGCAGCCCTCTCCTTCGAGAATGCTCTCCGTGGACAGCGCGGGCGCGTCCACGGAGAGCGTGAACGGCGCCAGCGGCTTCGACCGGCTCAAGGACAACTACGCGCTGGTCTGCAACGAGGTGCTGGACGCGTTGAACAGCGTCTCGGCTAACTGGACGGCGTTCGCGAGACGAGCGAGCGACAAGGACGCGGCACGACACTTCATGGGACTCCTTTGGGAGGACTTCCACTGCGACTCCGTTAGGCCCAAGCTCCACGCCCTCCACCGCCACTTCTTCGACGCCGTCGTGAGGAACGGAAACACCGGCGAAAACAGGGCCGTCACCGCAATGGTGTGTATTCTTACTCTGTGTTTGTTTTGTACAACTTTTCTGTTCCTGGGCAAGTTTTTGAGGTTTAGGCAATCGTTTCGTCCACGGCGACTCCATCAAAAGAATCCACGAGTCAGCGGCTGTTTGATCCTCCAATAGTGTACGTCTACTCAAGTCTGGAAATTCCCGCCGATTTTCTCGAGCTGGGCTCGAAGCAGCCGAGCAGAAAGGAGAAGACGTCGACGTGCCGAGTGTCCGTGCTGCCGCGCGGCCGCGTCGTCACAGTGACGCAGTACGCGGCGGAGACGCGCTCGCGCCACTACCCTCTCCATCAGCCGACGGCGCACGAGCGCGAAGTCTGCTTTCTGCTCATCCAGCTGCTCGTCACGCTCAAGCACCTCCAGTCGGCCGGCAAGGAGGAGCTCGAGCGCGGCCTCGACCACTTTCTCGTCTTTGAGCGGCACTGCCAGCAGCAGCAGCAGCCGCTAGCCAACCGCCAACTTCTCTTTCTCGACGAACCCACCGAGCGGGCCCACTTCGACCGCTACAGAACGCTGACTCTGTGTCAGACCGCTGTGAGAGCCTTGGCGCTGCTCCTTCATCAAGTCCCGGAGAGCAGGTACTAATTGACCGTTGCTTGACCTGTCCTGTGTATCTCTGCTGCTGTCCTTCCTAGCGACGTGCCTCCGCTGCGGCCGTTGTCGGTGTTCTCGTCGCCGCTGCAGTCGGCGGCGCGTCTGCTGCGCCAGGAGAAGGCGTACTCGCTGAGCAAGGCGAAGACGCTGCTCGAGTACTGCTACTGGGTCATGTTCCCGCCCAGCGCCGGCGGAGGCGTGGGAGTGGCGGAGCGCGCGCAGCCGTTCCGCGACGAGTACGAGGCGAAGCTGTGGCTCGACGCGGCGCGCGCCCGCCAGCTCGCGCGACTCACCAAGACGAACGCGGCCGACGCTGCCGCAGGCGCGGCCGCCTCCAGTCTCGACTTCGAGAGACGCTACCGCCTCCACTTCCTGCTCACGACCACCGCGCGACAGCTCGCCGAAGCCAAGACGACGCTCAACGACGCCCACGACACCCTACTCTGATGTTGTACATGCGTGCCGTCATCTGCAACCCTTCGATGTCCATGTACTCGCAGTTGCACATGTACACGTCGTGTGCATACCGGTAAATGCAATCGGGCGCCAAAACAAACAGCCCAGCACGCACGCACCGCGCCTGAATGCCACATCTCCACGGACGCAAGGCAAAACACCAGTATCAACGAGTGTTGCAGTTGCAGCGCGTAAAAACATGAGCACAGTACAGCGCGCAACATGGCACGTGGTGGCAGCCACATGGTACGTATTAGGTCGGCCGTCTCTTACGGCAGCAAATTTCAACTTCATTTTAACCGTTTCTTGTAGACTACACAAAAACAGTCACGTCTATTCAGTTCAGTATAGGAGGTACTGTTATTAGTACTTCAAAATGCGTTTTTATCTACCGTATTTTTTCGAAACAATATTTGCATGCAAAACATGAAAAAATAATTTTTACAATAGATTTTTGAAAAGTACAGTATCCAATTAAGATTTACATGTTTTAAGACAAAAAAATTTGCCACTTTTTCTTCCGTTAAAAGGCGACGCGTTTCAGCGTCGATAATTATTTTATTTGAACGGTTGCGAACGTAGTTTTGAGTTTCTATTTTGTCAGTAAGAATAAATAAGAATGCAATTCCTTCTCGTCCTCAGCACTCTGCTGGTCGCCGTCCGCGCCTCCATCTACTACCCCTACCACCCCCCAGTTCCCTACCGTGAGTCAGTCTTGTCGTAACGCGTCCCCGATTGCTCCAACATTCTCTGTAGCCGGTCCCTACCCGCCGCCTCCCACGAGCACCGAAGCTGCCGATCCTGTGGAGGAGACCGTCGAGTTCGACTGTGGTGGCAAATTCGGCGACTTCAACGTCTGTTGCCTGCGCTCTCGCGCGTCCCTACTGTCCTCGTTTGCTTCTGTGCGACTAGTTCGCGCGCGCTTGCAGCTGGGCTGCGGTTCGGACTACGTGAGCTGCGTGGGCGTGGTGGCGTACCTGCGCCACTGCGCGGAGACGCATCTGCGCTACTCGGAGGAGCACAGCAAGTGCCTCGAAGAGAACTTCGTCTCCGAGTGCGGCGGCACCGACGTCTACGTCCCCGACCAGTCCGAGCCCGTCACGCCCGATCCCAGCCTGCCCCACCTCCCCCGTGAGCTGACGGACGTCTCCTCCTCTCGCTGGCCGTTTGATGATCTTCACGGAAGCGCTAGCGTCGTCCCCTTGCAGACGTGAGCTGCGGTGGCCTGCCCGACGGACCGCTGCTCGACCCGCCCGGCGCCAAGTGCCAGCCTTTCATCGTGAGCTGCACTGGGCGGCCGTTCGCCGAGGTCCAGTACTGCGCGCCCGGCACCTTCTACGACCGGACGCGCGGCCTCTGCGACTACGCCATCTGCGTGCCCGAGTGCGACGGCAACCCCGCCGACTGCGACTTCCAGCCGGCCAACGAACAGGCCGAGCCCGCTCCCGTCGTCACTGTCGGTACGCTGCGTCGCGCTTCGTTGTGTTGCCGTCGTCGCGCCAGCCGCTGTCTCGCGCAGACTTCGACTGCTCGGGCAAGGGCGTGGGCTACTACGTGAAGACGCGCTGCTCGGAGGTCTTCTACCACTGCAGCGTTGCCGGCTACGCCTCGTCCTTCTACTGCGCGCCCGGCCACTTCTACTCGGTGGGCAGCAACACCTGCGAGGACGAGTGCCCCCATCAGAGCGAGCCGCCGCATCCCCACCCGCGGCCCCACCCTCATCTTCCCTACGGATACCACCACCACCAGGGCTACCACCCCACCACCACGACGCCCGCGCCCACCACCACCACGACAATGGCCGACCCCACCACCACGACCACCCACTACGCTCCTCCGCACTACCTGCCACATCCCTACGGCTACTACCCCTACCACCCGGTGCCCACCACGACCGCTGCGCCCACCACCACCACGACCATGGCTGAGCCCACCACCACGACTACCGAGGCGCCCACCACCACTCCCTACGTGTACCCCCCGCACCACTACCACCCCCACCCCCACCCGCACCCTCACCCTCGTGTTCCTTACCCCTACCCGGTTCCGCCTCAGATCGTCCATTGAGCATGCATAGTACATCCGTCTCCCCTCCCGTGCAACGCGTTCGTTTTGTATTGTTCTATTTTTTTTATCCGTCCCATGGCTCGTGACGCGCGTTTTTTGCACTTTTTTTCGAGTTCTCCAGCGTTTTCTTGCGAATCGAAATTTTAGTGCATGGCAATGCAATGTCAAATTCGCCGCAAAAACGAAATGCAGTTGGACATGCAACTTGATGGAACTGAAGCAGGAATGCTATTTTCGCATGCTATTTTCGCTCTGAACGTTCTTCGTACTGTAGCGCGGTATATTCGTCGAACGCAAGCAGCACAGGCTCACACTACTGGCAAATTATTCTGAGCCAACGGATTCTATTGCGCACAAGTTCACGCGGCGGAATCGCGCTGGCCGTGCATCACTAAGCTAGGAAAAGCTCGTAGCGGTGGAGATCGGTAAAATGGCCGACAGCGGACCGGGTAGTTGAGCGTGCTTGGACTGGCTGGCCGCCACAACTTCGGGAATCTCAGCTGCTCTTCGTACAAGAAATAGGCGAAGTGACGTTAAGTGTATGGTATTTCACGGGTGGGTGTTGGGGGCATACCTGTAACCGGGTGGGGGGTAGACCGGGTGGGGGGTAGACCTGTAACCGGGTGGGGGGGGGGGGGTAGACGGCACTTTTTGGGGGAGGGGGTGGCTGGAGCAAAAAGTGTGGGGGGGGGGGTAGCTGGCCATTTTTTGAGTTATACTGGTACTTTTTGGTCAAAAATGGGTATAAATAGGGTCTACACAGTGTTATTTAGCTGTTTTATGGTCATATAACACTGAAAAGCACTGAAATACACCAACATTTACTCACTTTTATCGTTTTAGACTGAGTGAAAATCCCTTGGGAAAATTCTGGGGGGGGGTTGGGGGGGAGTTGGGTGGGTGTTGGAAAAATAGTGCGGGGCCCCCAAACCCCCCCCCCAGTTACAGGTATGGTTGGGGGGGGGTGTTCCGTTCATTATTTCTAGGTTGCTGTAATGTAACGCAATGATTGGTGTAATGTTTTCCTTCCGCCATGTTAAACACAAATTGACAAGTTTTCAAATATATAGTGTGCGACTATGATATTGTAATTGCGTTTACCTTACTGTATACGCTTCAATTTTGAACTGCGTTCACTGTGAAAATGTACTTCGGTTTTTCGGAGCTGGACATTGTCGGTGTTCGTGTCCGTGGGCTGGGTCTGTGTCTGGCGGTTATAAACCGGCCTTAACCGGGTCTGGGCCTTGACCTCTGAAAACGGTCTAGCAACAATTTATTCATCTCCTGTTGAGGGGAGTTTCGTTCTAGCGGCAAAGATGGACGCGATAGATAATGCGCATTCCCGTTCTAACAACGCCGTACCATACAGCGACATCGGATGCTGTGATGCACGTGAACTCACGCTGACAATCGGGCGCCATTTGTCATTCAAAGAACGTAACAGTGGGAGGCCAAAGACAGTACAAGGACGCTGAAACAGTGGCAGTCCAGCTCCAGCCAGTGGATCGGACCTGCAGCACATAAACGCGATAGTGCCCTGCAGGTATCACTTGTCTTTCGATACCATTGTGTTGCAAATGGAGTTCGGAAGCGCCACTTTTGTTCCCACTAAGTACAATCCACTTGGGATGCTCGTGTATCCGAGCAAAGCGCACCCTGGCCGCTGCTATCACTTTTCCATCCAAAACAAGCAGCGGCGGGTGTGGAAATGCGTCCGCTGTGACATCCTATCAAACGCGGCCAGAAGAAAGAAGCAGGTTTCGCCGGGCACAGTGCCCACGATCCGTTTGGGCAACAACAACGTCATCCTCACCGACCCTGACGAGCCCAAAAATGCACACTACTGCCAGCCTGTGGACAGCGCCGCAGCTGCCGCTCAGAAATGGGACCGTTCTACGAGGTACCACGCTTTCGTCGTTGTTGAATTGGTCACTTTGTTTGAAACACGTTAGATTCGACTGCAGGCGCAAACGGCCTCGTCACGAGGCGGTGGAGACGCGGCTCGTCGCCGACCATGCAGGCGACGCTACGAATCGTCAAGCGGTTCAACTGCAGCTGAGGCGGCCCTTCGATAAGGTCCGTTCGTCGAACTACCAGCACCACAGACACAGGTACCCGAAAAACATACGGTGTCTTGAAGTTGCTAGAACGGCCCTCTCGGATCTTATCTGTTAGAATTATGTTGTTTTTTAGAATGACGGAAACCTCACAACTACCCATCTTGAACAAATAAAGCTGCCAATTCGAATAAACGCGGTTTTCCCTGCCTCGCTTAAGAGTATACTTCTTAATGTCGAACCTTCAACCTATATGCTATGCTTTGTCTCGTTGTATTTTGCCCCCGCTGGTGCTGGAAACGTTTATCTCGCTCTGTCGTCGCTGCAGAGGCCAGAGGGGTCTCCCGCATGCGCGAGACACCACCCTTCCTTCTGCTGGTTAATGGGTCCACGAACAGCAAATAACAGTGAAGGGAAGCCTTGCCCAGATGCGCACTTCGCTGCTCCATGCCTCCCACCCCGCCCCGCCTCAGTCTCTCCTCACGCCATCCCTTTCCTGCGCTGACGGCCTTGTCATGTTCGCCTATGAATGACTATGAGCAGTTCTTTTTGCCGTCCAGCCCGCGTGCATCAGCGAACCCGCTGTCTTGGCAACTACGTGTAGTCGGTCACAAGCAAGCTGCGCAGTGTGGGGCTGGCCGGCTCGCCGCGCACGTTTCGGCTTGCTGCCCCTGCGAAAAAGGGTTCCAGCCTTATCTGATGGCAAGTCCCTATCTTCGTTGCCTCTGTCTCGCGTAACGTTCTGGAGCCGCACTGTCTCCAGCCACTGTCCTTCGCAGTCTCATATTGTTCTCACGCCGCTCAACAACTGCAAGTAGCATGGCTGACCAGAGGTATGTCTGCTCTTCCATCCTCGTTCACCGCAGCAATTTTTGTTGTAACGATATACAATGACCTAAATGTCGGTTCAAGTGCCTGTACATACAGTGTACGTACGCATGTTCAGGTAGGTTTGCTTTTCGCTTACTATCGATTACGTGTGTATGGGGGGGGGGGCAAGAAAGTTTCGTCAGACAGCATTTTGCCAAAGTATCAACACTGTTATGTACATCAAAAATCAAAATACCTTTTGTCAGAAGCCTGTCTCACTCTCATCCTTAGTTGTGAACTCTAGGTTCTTGTCGTGCCCGGTTCGCGCAATTGATGCCGTGTCGGGAGTTGGCTCCGACTGCGACGGCGTCATCTTGATCAGCCACTCCGTGGAGGCGGTGAAGACGTCGAGCGGTCTGCAGCACGGCCGACTCGCCGAGGCCGTCGGTCGCTATGCGGAGACGGTGCGGCTATTGCGCAACTACGCAGCGTCCATCAGAGGCGCGCAGCCGCTCTGACGTTTGCAGGTCGACAAGAGTCTCGGCTTCGGCGGCGTCGCGGTCGTGCCTCTCGACTCGGCGTCGGCCCTGGGCGGCCGTGCCGTCGTCGGCATGACGGGCCGCGTCGACCGCGACTACGATGATGTGCGCCCCTTCGCGCAGGTCGCCGCCAAGGCAGTACAAAAGTGGGCATTTCAATTTTCAATTGCCGTACGTGGTGCGACTGGATGCTGTAGGAGTGCAGCGCGGCACCACAAAACGCTGTAGCAACCAATCGAAACTGGGAACTAGTTGTTCTTGCTGCTCAAACTTGCCGAACCTGCTGTTAATACTGCGTAGTAGGTACCCTTCGCCAGCAATTCAACTAGCAACGAGTGAAAAGTTCAACTTGAATAGGGCTGTTGCTGCTGGTCTGCGTCGGCCGCTGCTGATCACGACGCCGCACGCGCGTTTCCCCAAAGCCGAGCTGACGACGCTGCTCGGTGCCCTCCAAGCGCTCTACGTTCCACTCGAGGTCCAGTGCATTTTTGCGTGGTAGAATTGTTTTGCACTCTACAATGTACCGTGTTTTGTCCTAGAATTTTTGAATATATCACTGTTCATTCCGCTGTGCCGATACAGGACTGAGATAGCGCGAATCTTTGTTCCTTGGGTTGCAGGTGCAGGAGGCGTTGCCGGACGCGGCGCCGCCTCTGGATCGACTGGACGTGACGTCGTCGGAGAGCGGAGCGGCAGTCGTTGCCGAGTTGGTGCGCGTGGCCACGGCCGTGGCGAGCGCGCGCGCCGTCAACTGCGACATCATCGCCTCCGACCCCGAGCGCATGACGCCCATCAAGACCGCCCAATACGTCAGCAACGCCTTCTCGTGCGCAGCCCTCCCTACTTGACCCTCCTAACTTGATCCTGCTAGCTATCACGTCCACACAAATGCGTCGCAGGAAAGCGAAAGTGGTGAAGGTGCGAGTGGTCGACGAGAAGGCAGTCGACGAGCAGTACCCTCTCATGGGAGCGGTCAACCGATGCGCCAACTCCGTCGACAGGCATAAGGTTCGCCTGCTGCTGACTGGAGAGTCGAGAGTGAAAATGAGCAGGTGCACGTTCCTCATTCCAGGCGCGCCTCATTGAACTCGAGTACACGGGCGAGGGCGAGATCAAGGAGACGTATATGCTCGTCGGCAAGGTGAGGTCACGCGCGTCACCATCCTCGTTCGCTGATCGCTCATTGCGTATGGTCGCCCTCTGCAGGGCGTGACGATCGACACGGGCGGAACGGACGTGAAGACGAACGGCCACATGCTCGGCATGTCGCGCGATAAAGGCGGCGCCGCTGCTGTCGCCGGCTTCTTCAAGGTCAGCTGGTCCTGGCTGCAAGATTTCAGCGTCGTACACCCTGCTGTTCGTGTTCAGGCTGTAGAAGCGTTGCGACCCGCGAATCTGCGAATTCTGGGCTACCTCTGCATGGTGCGGAACAGCATCGGCGCCGAGGCGTACACGTGCGACGAGATCATCAAGAGCCGGTCGGGCAAGCGCGTGCGCATCTTCAACACGGACGCCGAAGGCCGCATCGCGATGCTCGATCCCCTGTCCCACATGCGCGAACGGGTACGGCGGCAGTTCTGCGGCGCGCGCTCTACCTGTCCGTTTCATTGGATCGTCGGTCGTAGGCGCTGACGGAAGTGAACCCGTTGCTCATGACGCTCGCGACTCTGACGGGCCACGAGGTGCTCACGTACGGCGCCAACTACTCGGCCGTGATGGAGAACGGACCCGCTCGTCAAGCGGCCGAAGGCGAGAAGCTCCAGAAGGCGGGCGAGCTGGTCGGCGACATGGTCGAGGTGTCGCGTCTCAGGAAGGAGGTATGTAGGAAGGCGACGGGCGTCCCCGTGCCGTGCGCATGCACACGCACGCGCGCGCGCTGCTGCAGGACTTCGCGGCGCACACGTCGACGACCGTCTACGCGGACGTGGTGCAGGGCAACAACAAGCCGTCCGTGCAGACGATGCGCGGACACAACGGGCCCGGCGCCTTCCTCATTCTCGGCTCGAGACTGGACGAGCACGGTGCGCCCCCGCCCGCCCCGCCTCCCCCCAACCCCCTGCTGCCTCCCGCACGCGCGCGCTGACGGCGTTCAGGAACGGATTCGACGCAGCCGCTCCGCTACCTGCACATCGACATGGCGGGCGCCGACGACAGCTTCCCCGACGTGCCCACTGGCAACATGGTGCCGGCGCTCGTCAACCGATTCCTCTTGGACTAAATAGGAAAGCGTTGGTCGTGTCTCGTCTTGTAGGGTGGACCTCCAAAAGCGAGCAGCCGTTGCGCGCGTTTTTTGCTAGTTTTCCAGTGTCTTTATTCCGCTACCAAACAAACCACAACAGGTAGAGGCACTGATGCTTGAAACTGACTCTGAGGCTAGGCGCTTGATGCGCTTCAACGTACCTGTTCCTCAGCCGTTTGATATGTCATTTTTGTTTTGCTTTTAATCTGACAACTTACCTCCAGCTGATGCTCGTAGTTTGTTACTTTGCTCTCTGAAGTGGAGTGGAGACGTTGATATATAACGAGAACTGCGTGACAAGCGAAGGAATAGTGGAGCTACATAAGCTGCGAAGTTTATTTCTGCTCGATGTTGGAAGGAACATCCGAGGCGAGGGGTGATTCGGCACAAGGGCGCACTCACTCACTGATAGCCAGCTGGGGGGTTCCCTCAACTTTCTTCCCCAAAGGTTTTTAGTTGGCGGACGTAACGCCACTTATTCTACAGTACTTTTTCGCGCACTTAGATTAATCGGCGGCAGTAAACAACACTAATTTGTAATCCTCTACGATTGCGCTGAGGTTGCGCAGATGCTCAATCGATGCGAGTACTTTGGCTTTATTCAAGGCGCTGTGCAAATTTTGCTCAGGCGGCCACTCCCCTTGCGTCGTCCTCAACTGACGGCGCGCCTGGCTGCTTCAGCCGTGGGTGCGTCGTCGTTCTGGACTTGGCTGACTAGGTGCGCTGACGCCTCGCTCGTCGTAATCTCGATTTCCGTCGTCGTGGTAGCCGACCGGTACAACTGCTGCACGAAGCTTGCCTGGGCGGCCGTGGCGCGCAGTTTGCAGAGTGGCCGTCAAGCGTACTCGGCGACACTACGAGAGCTTCCTCTCCATTCCCGACGGCGACGATACGAATCATTTGCGGAAGCCGCGCTGCTGGCCAACCGCGCCGTTTTCGTCACCCTCACACACAACAGAGGCAGTGGGAAACGTAACTCGTTGACGCGGCGGTCCTTGAACGTCCAATGTTGCAATGTATGGCTCCATACCGTCGGGGGCATCAAGCACTGCCGTTGGCTTCTTGCCATGTTTGTTCGAAAAAACTTTTACTGGGCGTCATCTCGAGTGGCTGTTTGCCATACATCAGATCAGAGCAACGCAACGCAACGTAGGTATCGTTCGATCGAATGCTCGGCCACCCATTAGTGCAGCAGCATACCAGCCACTCATTCATTCCGTTCTCTTCGCTTGGTTCGTGGCGTGGGTGGGTACATGAGTTGGATAGATTACTTATGTATGCCTCCGTTTACTCTAGCGGTGAGACACGTACTGTACATAACAGTGGCGTTACGTTCCCCAACCAAAAATCTTTGGGGAAGAAAGTTGAGGTCACGAGCTGGGGCACCCTCGCTCGAAGGCGTCCCAGACCGGTCGGTCGCAACGGACGCACGGACAAACAAACTGTTTTTAGCTTGGAGAGGTTTCAATTTCGATTTGCGATTTCGTTACTTCGGTGAAAGGCTATGCCGTCGCCTACTGCGTCGCCAGTGAAGAAGAGCTTTCCGTACAAGCGGGCCGTTGAGCGGTCGACGCCTCTCGGCAGTCCCAACTCGGACGCCGTTCAGCCCAAGGAGGGAATGGAGAAACGGAAGGGAGTGGAAGGGCAATTGACGGTGCCTCCGTGGATCGGCCGCAAGTTCTTTGAGAAGACGGTCGACGTAACGCAGCTTTTGTACGACGCGTCAGAGGGCAGAGTCGATGCGACTGGCGGGCCACTCCAGAAGCTGCCTGATGGCTGGCGAGAGGGAGCTTACATTGCAAAACTGAACACGACGGTGGCCCGCGGAGACTGCGCTACGGACGGATACGGCAATTGGAAGACGGAGCGCAGCATCACTGAGTACTTGCTTGTTGGCGACGACGGCGTCGTACAGATGGTGCCTCGCCGGCAGAAGCTGGGCCTGCCGTCGGACCAAGTCGAGTATGACTACAGGTTGTTGCGGACCGATTATCGTCACGCCGACTTGGACAACGACTTCGTAAAGCGTGTCTACCAGCTGTCCAGCAGCGCCGACGCCCAACCCCACGTGGCTCTCGTGCAGTACCAGTGGCGCGTCGAGCCTTACGACTTGACGCCATCAGCGCATGGCGACGTCAAGAAAAGACTGAGACCTTACATGCAGTCGGATTGTTATTATTTCTTTGTTCGCGGATTTGTTGTCATGAGCGTCGTCTTCCTGCAGCTCTAAAACGGCCGCGCAGGCGATGTCGTCGGCCGCCAAGGAAGGAAAAGGCCATAGCCTCAAGCGTTCTGCTGCTGCCGATGACGAAGTGGTGCGCTGCATGTCAACTCTGTGCCCTGTGGATGTGGAGCAACGCTCCGTCGCTGCTGCAGACATCGGAAAGTGGAAATGAGGAGGACGAGGAGGAGGGCGAGGCGGTCGAGTTCCGCTGTCCCATCTGCGTCAAGCAAGCGGGCTCGTATCTGGAGCTGAAGGAGCACTGCGTATTCGAGCACGAGCTGGGCTCTGCGGTCGTGAGTCAGTCGGCCAAGGACCGCATGCTCGCCGAGAGACGGCGTCTCGTCGAGAGCCAAGCGGACGCGGCCCACGCCCAGGAGCCCAAGCCCTATGCGGCGCGCAACGCGAGCATGGCGCTCGTGCTCCGCCTCTTGTTCCACCCACAACCGCCGCGCAATCTCGTCGCCGTACTGCCCTACTGCTCCTTCCGGCATCGCGAGGCAACCTTCGTTGTCGACACCACGAAATTCGGTTTGCTACTGGGACTGGTAGATTTTATCTACCTGTACCTGTACCTAGCAGTTGGGGGGGGGGGCTGTCGGAGAAGTTGTCTTGGAGGGAACATGGGTACTTTTCAGTCAATTTGTATTCAAAATACACAGTTAAAACCATACTTTGTGACTTGTTGGTCAAAATTCAATTTGAGCCAATCTTTCAGTTCTGGCCAATTCTTTCGGAAACCACTATGCAAACTCAATTATTGAACGCAAACGTCTCAGAACGTAGCCCTACAGTTACAGGTATGGTCTGACATAGACTGCTGTAGACCCAACAATTGTTGTCTACCCGCGGACACTGACTGTGTTGTGATGTGTGTGGTTGCAGAGGATCCGTCCGAGGTGCAGCTGGACGGCCTGGGCGTGTGGCGGGCCGCGGGCAACTCGCAGTATTACTGCCGCGAGCTGGCGGACGGCTCGGTGGAGCAGCTGTCGCGCGACCGCCTCCCTCGCGACGGCGCCGTCTGGACGTGGCGCGTGCGTCGACGGAACCAGCGCAACAAGACCGTGCCCGCCCTCTCCAAGGTCACCTACGTGGCCGACCACCGCGACGACGGACGGCCCCACCATCGCGCCGTGCTCGTCTACAAGTGGTCCGTGCCCCCCTACGTCTTCATCCCTCTCGCGCACGGCGTCAGAAAGTCGGTTGTGTTTTTCTCCTGTCCACACGTCCGTGTGTCATGACGCCAACATTTTCAGCAGAACGCAGGCTGGCGGCGACGAGGACTGCGAGACGACGACGGAGCCGCTGTCCGCGGCAGACGACTATCCCGGCGTGCAGCGCAATCAGCGCAGCTGGGGACTGCCCCTCCTCCACGCGCCAGAGGACGAGGCTCTCGACGAGCACGACTATTCAACAGGCGTCGAGTACGACGATGAAGTCGTTGAACCTGACGATTGATGCGCCTCCTGCTGTATGGCTGTGCCGTTACTTACGTCACTCGATCGCTGTACAGTAAAAGTCTCAGTCGATCTTTTGCGTCGCGTCGACACGTCTATTTACCTTTGTACTGCGACGGAGAGTGCGGTCGAGCGATTGGCCACTTTGTCGGCTCGCCTGCAGCGGCGCATGGAGACGCCAGTCGAGGACGCGCGTCCGTGCGCCTCGGCGGCGTCCGCTGCTGCCAACTGCTCGTCGCTTCTCGACGCCAACTCTCTGGACAAAGTCATCGACGTACAGCGAACCGCGTGCGTGCGTGCTTGCGCGCGTCGGTGGGCGTGTACACGGTCGGTGCGTGCGTGCAGACTGTCGCGTTTCGAGAAGACGAACGAGATGTTGTCCAACTGCCTGGAGTTGGCCCAGAGTCGGCACGCGGTGGCCAAACGCGAGCTGCACACGCACACGCAGATGCTGATGGAGATGAAGAAGGACCTCGACTCCATCTTCAAGCGCATCAGGTACCGCCCAGTCTTCTTTGCTGGACTCCGCCTCACTCGGCACAGCCGAATTGTTTTAGGCTGTTTAAACAGAAACTGGCCGAGCAATTCCCGGAAGATGCAAAGTTGCCTGTCGAGGCCGTCGCTGAGCATGCGGACGCGAACGACGCTGCCACGAGTGGCCAGCCGTAATTGTGATGAAGCGCTCGCCACTCACTGATCTCTCTCTGCTTGCTTGTACATTTGCTTGTCAGTAGTGAATTGTGAATAGGCGCGAGCGAGTGATGTCATTGCGCAACATTGCGCAATCGGGCTCTGTTCTGTATTCACCTATTCGTGGCGAATGTGTCGCGATGCGATGCGACTGTGAATGCAATCACGAAGATGCATAGCCAAAGAGGAGGTGGATATCGCGGCCGCGGCAGAGGTCGGCCAAAGGTCGAACAGATTCCCAAGACCGAGCAAGACCCCAATGATTTTTCAAAATTTCCACCGGGAACGAACTTTTTGGAAATCGATGGCTCCATTTTGGAAGGGGTAAGAAGACGAGGGTTCGGTTAGTACTTCACCCATACCTGTAACTTACAGTATTGCTCTGCAATGTAACGTGGGCTATCATTTGTCCATTAGTAAAGGGTTAGAATAATTTCGGAGTACTTGGATGTGCGGGGTATATGGACGAACGAAACGCACCGTTTTCCAGTTGAGGGAGGGGAAGGCGTCAATCCTTGTACCTGCAATTTGCAAGTGTGGTGTGGATGAAGGGGGAAGGGGACTACTTCAGTAGTCCCCTTCCCTAGAAGTTTGAAGTTTTAGTTTACCGGTCTGTGTTCGTTGGTGCAGCTCCGTCATCGCGCGTAGGGAGGTCAGATTCTGCGCATGGCGCTGTCGTTGGGCGCCGTGTTGGGCCGCCCGGTGACGGTATCGCGTATCCGCGCGGGGCGGTCGGTGCCTGGTCTGAGGCCGCAGCACCTGGGCAATGTGAAGCTCGTCGCGCGGCTCACTGGCGGTGTCGACAAAGGCGCCTACGTGGGCTCCCAGCAGATCTGGCTCGCCCCCGGCCCTCTCCGCGGCGGCGAAGTCGACGTCGACACTGGGACAGCAGGGTGAGGACTCTAACCGCAGCCTGACAGCGGAGTGCATTGACGGCATTTATTCGGCAGGAGTGTGACCCTACTGGCGCAGTGCTGTCTGCCTGCTCTGTGTTTCGCAGAGCGCAGCACTCGCGTTGTTCTAAAGGGTGGGACGCACGTGAACTGGTCGCCACAAGTCGAGTACATGCAGCAGGTCGGTTGGTATTCTAGGCACTCGAGGCATACCTGCAAATGGGGGGTTGCCCCCCCCCCCACCAATAATTTTTCAACCCCCCCTCCTACCCTAGACTATTTTTAACCTTTGTCCCGGCCCTAGGCTATTTTTACCATTTTTGCCTACTTAGACGCCATTTTGGTGATGAATTTTTCCATTCTAGATACCTATCTACTCCCTACTCAATTTTTGCTCCGAAGACACCCCCCCCCCCTCGGACAGACCCGGTTACTGGTATGTGTGTACCGTACCTATCGTAAGAAATCAGTCTGTCTGTTTGCTTTTCAGATCTTCAAGCCCGTGACTTCAAAGTTCGGCTTTGATTTTGATATGGTATGCAATCGCCGCGGCCTCTTTCCCGAGGGTGGCGGCGTAGTCACCGTGAACGCGTCTACTCCATCCGCCTTTCAAGTTTGTTCGCCGGAAACCGACTCACTCGCTATGGGGTTCGATCTCCGGACGTTTAGCTGAAAGCAGTCGAATTGCTGGATCGCGGTCAGATCAGCAGCGTCTTCGGCAGCGTGTGGACGGCTGGACGATATGATCAGCAGGTTCAATCGCTTGACTGGCTTTCGCTTTGCCTCGCTGACTCACTTTAGTTTGGGGAGAACGTGGCAGCGGAAATCTCGGCGAGTTTCGGGCGACTGTGGCAGTCGTCAGATATGGGTCCCGAGCCGCCAGTCGACTTGTCGACAGTTCACGACACGAACCTCTTGTCGAAGAGGGCGGCCGGCAGCGGTGCGTTCCTCTGCTGTCGAACGACTACCGGCTGCCTCGTCGGATGCGATTCCCTCCTCGACGACAAGAAAGGTTTGGCTCTTACTTGGGTTCGGTCCTATAACGTAGTAATGACTCATTCAAGGAGAAAGCGCCGCGCAGTTGGGCAGACGCGCCGCCGAACAGCTCGTCGCCCAAGTGAACAGCGGCGGCTGCGTGGACGAGAACATGCAAGACATGGTCAGCGTCGCCACCATCTTTGCAGTGCATACCGTAAACTCTCTAATTAGCCATCTGTGGACGAATTGTTTTACTCTGGCCGTAGGAAGGGGATACTTGTGGGTGGGGGCTAATTTTTTGGTCGGGGCCAATAGGGTGCCAAGGGAGGGGTGTAATTGTAAGGCTTACGATATGCGTCTAGCCGGTGTGGTAAGTTGTATACGCTCAGGTGATTGTTTACGCGGCCCTGGCCGAGGGCGTGTCTCGGATTCGCTGTGGACCACTGACGCTGCACACGAAGACCGCCATTCACGTCGCGCAACTCATGACCGATGTAAATTCTTTCCGTTCTATCGCTCTACTACAACTGCGACACTTTCAGGCAAAGTTCGAGGTCAACGAACAAGACGACCGCACCGTAATAGTGACCGTGCGCGGTGTCGGCTTTACAAAGTCCTCGTAAATCGTAATCTGTCTTCTGTGATGTGATTTACTCTGAGTGAGGTACCTTGTAGTCTGTAGTTCCGGTCAGTAGGAGCCTCGTCGCGGTCCGTCGTCGTGGACGACCCGTTGCGTGTCGAGAGGGTGGCGATATGTCTCTGGCACGCGGTGACCTTCGCCCAGTCGCGACGCGTCGTACGGCCCATGCGTGTCCCTCACGAGCGTAATGCTGTCGATGACGCGGCCGCCCTGTGTGTCATTTGCGTCCATTTTGTTTGGGCAGTTGGCATTCTGGTGTGTTCTTTTGCACGCCGCACTTTGTTGATGCTGATCTGCTCGAAGGAGAGATGCGTGGCGTTGTGGACCTTGAGACGCGCGTAGCCGTAGTCGCTCGAGCGGAACGCGCTCCAGGGACCGGGAAACGGTAGGAAGCGGTCCGTCTTCTCTTGACAGCCCTGAGTCACGCAAATCGCAAAGAAAAATCCATCACGCAACGCAATTCACGCACAAATACTGCTCCGATGACTCACCGCAGAGCCGGTTATGACGTGGACGGGGGCAGGAGGGTTCGTGTAAGCGTCGACAGTGCCGTTGAACACCTGAACGTTCTCAGGATGGGAATGGATGTTCTTTGTGTTAGAATCGGTCGAACCGTTCTGTTGTAGACGGGCCAGAGACGTTCGTAGCTGTGCTCGTGCGCGTAGATCTCCAAGTCGACGCCGTACCGATAGAAGAGCGGCTCGAGCGCGTACAGGTGGAATGGGGCGAAGCCACCGCGCACCTAGACGACGGCATGCTGCCCGTCTGCCTCTTCGATTGTCGGAATCAGCCTGTTCTCTAGTTGGAAGCAAACGAACGAGCGATTCGTATTTGGTGCAGTCGTCGCCGTCCCAGTTGGAGCAGTACATGGGTCTGTGGCCCATGGTGATGATCCAAGGCACGTTCTTGCGGTTGGCCTGCGCCCTGGCCAGGTCCTGCTCGAGCCACTCGAACTGGCGGCGCATCTGACCCAGTCCGTACTCCGTGTAGTAGTAGAACTCGGTGCTGAACGCGATGAAGTGCGTGCTGCCCACGTCGAAACTGCAATCGAACGGAAGCATCCCTTTCGAATAGTGGGGCCGTAAATGGGAGAAGGCCTTCCTCCTCGCCTGTAAAAGAAGTTGTTGGGCGTGTGCGCGCTCGCGGCCGTGAGTCCCTCGGACGGCATGGTGAATCGGTTGGCGTAGTTGGAAAAGTTGTACGCGTGCTCGTGGTTGCCCACCACCGCCATGTAAGGAACGTAGGCGGCGAGCGGCTCGATCTGCCGCATGTACTGGTCGCCGAACGTGCCGTTGTCCTACGCGAAAGGGTATTATTCGCCCTCAGCGCCAGACTGTCGTGCGCGCGCGTACAGTAGCGAAGTTGTAGGCGAAGTCGCCGATGTGGAGGGCGATGTCGATGGTGCCGCGCTGCGCCTCCTGCTGGAGACTGGGCAGGGAGACGGGGTTGACGTTGCCCAGGTCGCCCAGCACGGCGTACGTGAGGCCGTCCTGCGCCTCGCGGCCCTCCTTCAGCGTCGTGAAGAAGTAGACGGACGACCAGCCGTCCACGGAGCTGCCCACGTGGTACACTGCCCAGGAAGTCGAAGTGTCACTCCTCCGCAACATGGCGTCCGCTGAGGCGTAAGGACGTACGGTAGCTCTTGCCGGGCGAGAGCGTGTCGAGAAGAACGCGATGGACATGGATCTCCCTCTGCTCGATGCCGCCGTCCACAAATGGCGTCGAGGAGCCCGTCGCTCTACGGTTCAACGACGTCGTCCCGTACTCGACCTCGGTCGCTTTTGTCGGGCTCAGCGTCACCCAAGTAATCCACATTTTGTTCGGTGCCCCTGAGAAGCAAACAGGAACGATCAACACACCGCAACTGCCCTGCGCGTACCAACCTCCATAACTGATGTGAATTTGCTCAGGTTGTCCGTAGAATTGGGCAGCGCTCTGCGCAGCAAAAGAAGCAGCAGCAATGGCAAATGCGAGTGCCAGCATTGTTGGTAAATGTTCCAGACAGTGACTGACCGCCCAAGTGTGCTTAAACTGCACGCAGCTATGCACCAAGCACCAACCAGTTTTGTTTATCGATACTCGGCGCGTGATCGGCGCTTTGGGTTACCCCGGCGCAAGGCGCAACAGAGATAGGTAATCTATTCGAGGGACGAGCGAGCAAACAGTGCGTCTGTCGGCTGTACAGCAAGGTCAATGAATGATGATGATGTCATTCGGTGTCACTTGGCCACCTCGCTGCTCAGCTTTCTCGATGCGCCTCGCCTGACGAGCAGCAGCGTTGTCGCGGTCGCGATGGCCAACGTGACGACGTTGCAGAGAAGCAGACCGAGCAGCGAGCCACCAGACCAGCAGCCATCGTGCAAGTTCGACACGTACGCTAAAGCGTGCGCGGCTCGCATGTAGTACCGTCGACAAGAAGCGGCGGTCGGGCGGCGCATTGCGAAACGAACCAACCTTCCAGGTAGTCTTCGTCGCCGAGCTGGAGCACGACGAGTTTGGAAGAGCGGACCTGGAGCTGACCCACAAAGTCGTCGTCCTCGCTGCCGTCGGAGCGCCGCGTGCTCGTCGGCGACGAACGTGGCGGCGCCTTGTGCAGGGCGCGCTGCTTGCGGAGCTTCTTGCGGAAGCGAATGTCGTCCTTGTCGCCCTTCCGACGGAAGTACTCGTCGAGGTCGTGGGCCAGTCTGCGCGGCTCGTCGCGGCCGATCTTCTTCGTGATCAGCTGCTTCAGAATCGGAGCGGCCGCTCCCTGCTCGTCGCAACGCGGAGGCTAGGGTCACAAGCGCCGTTGACTCTTTAGAGTCCGAAAGAGTCATCTTCAGTAGCAGCCGCCAACTGTGATGGTGTCGCAGCTGGGGTGTCCCTTGAAGCAGAGCGCGATCTGACAGCGAAAGTAGACGTGTGCCCGATCGGCGAACTTGAAGACGTGCGTCTGCGTGTAGGCGCTGTTTAGCCCCGCACTGTACTTGACGTCGGGTAGAATGACGTTGTCGATCGCACAGCTGAAGCGGAGATACTGATGTACACTGTACTAGTATGCGTATTCTCTACTAGCATCCGCGACATTTGGCCAACCCGTGCGGATCGAGTAGCTGGTATCTCCTGGACTTTCCATCGTCAACGAAGCAGTTTTTGACCTTTATCGCATAGTATTCTAGAAGTTTATAAACGTTGAATGAGCACAACACTCCTGCAGATGTATGCACCAACGCACCACTGTCACATTCCCATCTGTGGAAGACCTTTTGCCCTATGATAGCAAATTGGGCAATTGGGCCGTCTTGGCTGTCCGCGTGCAACGTGTATCTGAAGCACAAGATGGACGCGTGGGCAACACGCTCCAACTGTCGAAATTCGACAAGTGCCAACAAGTGACAGGGCCAACTGCGCTCATGGACGTACTTGCAAGGCGGCAAGTCGAAGGTGTTGGTGACGAGCACGGTGGGAAAGACGGAGACCTCAAAGTAGGATGCGATGTTCTTGTCCGCTTCGTAGTAGCGGCACTTGACGTGAAAGAGGCGGTCGTTCTCAGTGAGGAACTCGGGGTGAAAGGAGACCACCACCGTCATGCTGTACTCCATGCCTGACCGCGGCTTCACCTGCCAGCCACGAGAGAATGGCGCGCGCGCATTGCGCATGCCCAACAGCGAACTGCTCACGAGTCGGTTGGCGACCATTCCGCACGTGCCGATGGGAATCTGAATGCGTCCGTCGCCGTTGACGTCCATGTGCGGCCTGACGCAGAAAGCGTCGTCGGGCCGGCCGTTGACGTAAAGACGGCCGAGAAAGGGCCGCTTCTGCGTGCGCACGGCCAGGCCGATGCTGCGCTCCTCGCAGAGAACCTGAGGACGGCCCAGAACCGCGTTCGCGTACCGCCTTCGGCTCCCGCCATACGGCAACGGACTCAACGTCGTCGGCGGCAAATACTGGCCTATGGCCAAGGCGGCTATCTGAAGGCGCAGACGCTCCAACTAATTAAAAATGCTGATTACAGCGCACCTGAATCCATATGGCTAGAAGGAAACAACGAGTCAGCTTGTCCATGGCCCTTCAAAACGTGCGAATCATTGCAGCACAGCCACGCGAGAAACTTTGTGTGTCAAGAACGCGTCTGCTGCAAGTAGGCTCAGTCAGGCTCGGTGGCGTATACAAATGATGAGTGCGCCGCAAATTGTGTCAATGTCTCGAAGGCCGGACATGCTACAGTCCGTCCCATTTGCTCGCCCCTTGGACGCTCGCTCGTCTGAGAGGCCCGCTCGCGCGCCCACCGCGCCGACCGGCCGTGAAACGAGGTGACGGCGCTCGCTGCAGCACCGAAAATAAGGGGCCGACGAGGGCGCAGAAAAGTGAATGACTGGTGCGTCGCACGCTCTGACAAATGAGTCGTGGTGTGTGTGTGATCGAACGTAATCATAGTGGACCGCTGTCTATTTGTCAGGCGCAGACCTGAAAATCATGTCTATGGCTTTCCTCTTTCAGGATACACTTTCAGGCGAAGCTCAGTGATACTACTGTATCAGTGTCTCAGACTGCCCAACGCGTTCGCAATGTCAGTGCTGGGTCGGTTCTGCCAGTCGGCGTCGGTGCACGGCGTGCGTCCGCTGGCGAGGGCGGAGTCGTGGGCTGCGCGTGTCGCCTGGAGCGCCGTCTTCCTGCTCTCGGCGACCGCCTGCTGCCTCTGCCTCGTCGACTCCATTGAACGATTCCTGCGCTTCGAGACCGACATCGACATTCAAGTTGTGTTCTCCACGTAACCACGTTGCGGCCACCCGCGTGACGCTTCTTTGCAGTTCAACCACAAGGACGCAGAGCTGCCCGTCGTCACCATTTGCAACATAAATCCCTACAAGAAGAGCGCGCTCTATCGCGTGCCTCAGCTCACGCACCTTGTACGCTTTTCAAACAACGAAAGTCACGAGTAGCAGCACCGCTAAAACATATTTCCTTCCTTCTGAACAATTACGAGTAACTTTTCGCAGGGAATTTTTATTTGCGCAGGGTTGCTAGACATTCTTGCGTGGGCACTCACTCCGTGCACCATCCACAGCGCCATTGTTGCAGATGGAAACCTACGAAACAAAAATGGCCAAGCTTCGGGAAGACAACTAATTCAAAACAAGGCCGAGTCAGAAAACAAAATTACCAGATACACTATGTCTAACAAGTGTGATAGAAACGTGTCATTCCACCATAGTTTTCTAGCGTTTAACGCGATTTCTTGAATCGGACAAATTTGACACGAATTTGCATACGTCGCAAACATACCGTATTTAAAACTTGGCCAACAGTCAATGAGCACAAGCACAACTGAAGATATAGAAATTTACACGAATGGTCAACGTTACGGTCTGCTGAGGGTGAATCTTGGCCGAAACCGCATCATCACAACACTTCTACTAAGTGCAATACCGTATTCCGATTCTGTTCAATTGACGCGTTTAAAATAAAGGCAGTGTTTCCGTAGAATCGCAAACACTTGTCGAGAAACGGCGCAAATAATTTTCGCACTGAAAACACTGACTAGACGCGCTTGCGTACATAGCGAACCTGTTCACTGTACATACAAGCTACAACAAGTCTGATTGCACCGTGATCGAATGAGTGTCCGTGGCGTGTGGGTATAGTCTTCTAAGGTGGTCGTCGTCAGAGGAAGGCGGTTTCTACGAGGCAGTGGTTCTGGCAGGCGACAAGCCGTCGCTCCAGCAGTCGCGTTTCCTGCTCCAACGCCTCTACGAAGCCTTCGTCGCTCAGCGTCATCACCTCGGCCGCGTGCACTAAACGGCAGCGCGATCCTGAGACACTGGCGCCATTGACGACAGGTGTGTCCAGCTCACGGTCGTAGCTCCACTTGCTATCGGGGATGGACAGCCTCTCCTTCGCTTCCTGGAGCTGCTTCTTCAGCTGCACCTGTCGACGCTGCAGCCGACTCGCCTGCTGCTGTCGGCGCCGTAGTGTCCGCACCTGGAAACGCAGAAGACTAGCGATGTTCGCAAAAGAACGCGCTCTTCTTCCCGTCGTTCGTCTTACAGCGTCGTCGGCTTGCGTGAGTCGCTGACAGCCCTGAGAGGCGGTCATGGGCAGGTGGGAAGTGGTCGGCCCGTGCATGGGCGTCTGTGGCGCCGACTTGGAGACGACAAGGTCGGCGGAGGCGCCTCTGAGGTGGCGTTGCTTGAGCAGGGACGCGGGCGGCACGGAGTAGACGCCGTTGTCGCTGTCTTCCCGGTAGCCGGCGCTCTCGTAGCCGCTGCTGGCCGAGTAGCTCTCGCGGTTGCCGCTGCCGCGGCCCCGACTGCCGCCGCGCCCGCCAGCCGAACCGAAGAGAAACGAAAGCCTGCTCGGCTTGCCCACGCCCGAGCTACTGTCCGAGCCGTGGTCGCTACTCAGCCGGCCCGCCGACACCGCGCCGCTCGTCCTCGAGTGCGCCAATTTGCCGTACGGAGAGCGCATGTGCACCGCCGGGTCGGGTGAGCTGCCCGACGTGCCGCCGCCGGCGCCCGAGTCGACGCCCGAGTCGTAGCCGGCGCCTGCCGGAGTAGCCGCCGACATGACTTTCGGCGCCTTTTTGGAGTGCAGAGGAGACTTGAGAAAACTCATGAATCCGCCGCTGGAAGTTGTGGGCAGGTCGGACGGAGGCGAGGTCGCCTGGTGAGTCTTCTTTGTCTTTGACTTTTCGGAAGTATCGACCTTCTTATGTCCCCCTGTCGAGTTGGACCGCCAGCCGCGTTTGGGAAGTGTTGTAGGTCGGTCGCGCGACACCTCCGTGGTCACTGCTGCGCCTAGTCTCTGAGGGCGAGGCAGTTGGGTTTTCGTTGGCTGGGGAATGCCAGCAGAGGGGGCGGACTGTCGGCGCGAGGCTGACGACGTCGACACTCCGCTCTTGAGTAGCTCGGCAGCGATTTCTTGGGAGACTGCGACGGGTAGATGAGGGATGTGTGGGGGACGACTGTACGCTTCTGTTTCGACAGCGGTGCTGTGCAGCGCAGGAGCGGCCTTGGCGGTCGGTGGGTCGTCGGAGGCGGTGACGGTCAACGACGAGAGCAGGTGACTCGAGTTGGACGCCTCGGAGCTGATCTGGCTCTGACAGCAGACCAGCTTGGACGGGGCCAAATGCTTCATCCGTTCCACTAGCGGCTTGAGCCCAGAGGTGTGATGCTTTGCTGGAGACGAGAGAGAGACGTGGCCTCCGACTCGCTTGGACATCGCCTGTGTTGGAGCAGCGCATGCAGCAGCGTCCGAATATTTGGCGAGGCGGTCGGCAGTTCTCAGGATTCGTTCCGCATCCGAGCCGCACGGCTGACTGGAGTCGGTCGCCGTCGCCGAGCAGTCATTGGCATTGGCAGTGTCAAACCAGCTAGAACAGAGTCTGTCGATTCACCGTCTCCTGGTTGCCTCGATTTACCGTTGTCTCGCGGCGTCCCGCTTGTCGCTGCCACTGCACTCGTTCTTCAGCTTTACCAAAATGTCGTGTGAGCGCACGGAGCTCATGGAGGCCGCCATCGCCTTCTCGAGCGCCTCGTCATTCTCCTCTTCGTCACTCAGTTCTTCGATGCCTGTACGCTGTCCGTGTCCCGTTGGACGGCTCTCTTCCCGAAAACAGCCATCACTCACCGGCCAAGCTGACTCTGTCGACGATGTCGCTGGCGACCGAGAGGACGTCCTCCTCTCCGTCCACCTGGCGCAGCGAGCCGACACCACCGGCGAAGCCTCCCTCTCGGCTGAGTATCCGCAATGGGTGGCTGTCGTCATCGCGGTTCGAGCTGAGAAAGTCGGCGTCCAGGTTGGCAAGCGAGCCCAGGTCGACTCCGTCCAGCGGCAGCCGTAGACTGCTGTGCGCGACCGCGACGTCGGCGACGACAGACGACGGATCGGCCAGTCCCTCGTTGCGCACGCCCGTCGAGGAGCTCGAGCCCGTCCTCACGGACGACGACAAATTATCCTCGTCCGCCTCGGGGATTTCCTGCAAAGCGATGCTGATTGGAAAACCGTGTCGCGGCGTGCTACTGGGCCATGGCGTCATGGTGAACCTCAAGGAAGTGTATTTCTGGGTCGATTTGTTGCTGCTGCCAGAGGAAAGTCTGGTAGTCGAGATCGGCGGAGACGCTGCAGGGGACCAGCTGCGAGTAGACCGCGCCGTCCAGGTCGTCCGTCTGACAAGCGGCCTCGGAGGTCTTGCGCTGCGGTGAGAACTCCGTGCTCGACGTCTCCATCGAGCGCGGCGTCTGCGCGGGCGCCGCCGCCGCCGTCCACGGCTCGTCGCACTCGTCGGCGTTGGGCGGCGACAAGCTGGGAGTGCTGCCCAGCTCCGGCGCATTTCTCAGTTGTTCTTGACACTTGACCCAACGCTGGATCATCTCCCGCTTGCCGGCCTCCAAGCTGTCCGTGACGCCGCTCCGCTTCGGCTTGGGGACGCCGCCACTCTCGAGGAGCGGTTTGGCCAACGGACCGTCGATCCACGTGCCGCTTGGGTCGCACTGCGGTGCGGCTGGCAGAAGGCTCGTGCTTTGCTTAGCCGTCGCTGCATTTGGTCCATCAATCCAGACTCCTTCGGCGCCGTCAGAGGGCGCAAGGGCGGCGCTGGCCAGCGACCGCTTGGGGCTGTTGGAGGCGCGAAAGTTGGGATTGGTGAGGGGTCGGGGCTGCCGCAGCAGAGGCGGTCTGGCGCTGCTGACGGCGCTCGAGCTCTCCTGATCGCTGGCGTGTCCCGCTCTGGAGCGGGCGCCGAGGAAAATGACCGTCTCGGCGCCGGACTGCTCAGAGCTCGAGGTGCACTCGGGATCCGAGGCGCTCTTTGGCAGTCGGCGCATTCGCAGACGCGCGCTCGACGAGTCCGAATGCTGGCTGCCGTTGGCACCCATCATCTGAACGCAGATTTCCATCCTGAACGAGCGTTCGTTTCGCGGGAGCCAACCATGGTTTTTCGGTGCCGCTTGATCCTCTCGATCTTTGCAGCCACTTGGACGGTGTTCTGCGTGTCCGTGTAGCGGTCCGCATCGCCAGAGACGAACGCGAGCACAGACACCGCCTTGCAAGAGACCTGACCAAAGCAGCTTTTCATGAGCTGCGTCAGCTTGCTGCTTCTAAACCCGAGTCAACGTTGGGCAGAAACACGCTTTCGCAAATTCGCATGAATACCGCATACCTGAAGGGCAGATGTTTCTGGCCTTGCAGGATCGTGACCAAAACGTTGCCGATGGAAGCAAACGTAAGGCTGTCGCGACCAGTTTTGGTGCTGCGTTCGCCGCTGCCCAGGTCGACGAGGTAAAGACGACTCCGGCCACCGGCAACTGAACGAGAATGTCGCACTGCCCGTGACATAGATATCAATCGTGCAGGTCTGCAGCGACCGACCTCCATTCGGGTTGTCCATCTTGTACTGGTACAGGTGCAGTGTCACGAACAGATGGGAACTGCGCCTTCCTTCCGGGGTAGCTGAAATGGGCCGGTTGAGAGGTTCCACCGCACACAAGTGTTTGAAGGGGACCGCACAGTTGGCGCGTGCGGCGAGCGCGGCGTCGAGGCAGCCGGCGGCGACGTCGAGCGTGGGCGCGCGCAGCTCGACGGCGTCTTGGAGCTGCGTGCCGTAGACGGCGTCCTCGCTGACCGACACCTCCTTCGTGCCGTCCACGGGCCCCGCCTCGCTGCCTGAATACTCCCACCGACTTCCACATGTCCCTTGCAGACAGACTTGAAGGCGCACGCACCGGGCACGGCGACTCCGGCGAGCAGGTCGACGAGGCGCTCGTCGGTTCCGCGCACCTCGACCGCGGACACGCGCACCGAGTAGCGGCAGTTGGGCTTGCGCTGCCGACACTCGTCCACGAGCCGGTAGAGCCAGCCGAGCGAGCTGGGCAACAGACCGATCTCGCCCACCGACTTGTCCGAACCCAGCAACGTCTGGTCCTTGGCCGTCGTCGACTGGCCGCAGCACACGAGGCAGCCGTCATAACCGTTGAGCACCGCTTGAAGAGGCTCGAATAGACTGCCCGAGCAGATCTCCGTCTGCCAAGGGAAACGTCGTTTTGTCGCGGAAGGAAATGCATTTGCCAAAGCGAACCACTGAGTCGTCTGGACCGTAGACATTGTCGAATCCGTACGTACGAGCGCCGCTGACGAGTTTTCGGTGAGCAGGCGATACAGGCGCTTGAGTAGGAGGGGAGAATCGCTCGAGGAGCGTCACCTGACGCGACCTCGAGTCCACGCTGAGGAAGGCCTTGTCTTGTCCCTGGGACGCGCAACCAGCGGTCGACGGCAGCGCGCGAACCGTCACTTTGAGCTAAAATGGAATGCCGACTAAGATTACGATCCGACTACGACGCGAGAACGTTCATCTCTCTTAGCATGCCAATTTCCGTTTTCCAGTCTTTCTACGTTTCCGCCCGACCCGTCGCTTCCTCTCGAAGCGCCAAATCCGACATTATGCAGATTTTCCCATAGCCAATCTTTCTATGGTCGCTCACGAGCGGGGAGGGGGAGGGAGGCGGGCGGGTGTCGGGCCGGGCGGCGATCGGGCCGGGCGGAGACTGGCCGCCGCCGCGACTAGGTAATCCAACAGGCATTACGTTCTATTTACCATCAGTGGAGTCGGACTGCGGAAGGCGCCTCAATCCGAGACTGGCGAAACGACGCTGGCGCATTGCAGAAAGAAAACCGGAAACCACCCACACGCTCGCAACAATGTTACAGCTTCTGCATAACAGTGCCACACAGCAAGCAGTCGCAGAATGAATCAGAGTTGCATAACAGCCAGTCGAGTTCCTGTCTTGGGATTACGCCGCTACCGTACACCCCCGCGCCAAGAACAAAGCGACATCGATGCGAGCGAACGAACCTTTTGGACGTTGGCCGCGGCACTGGGCTGCTGGCTGGTGAAGGGCAGGCGCAGCAGGACGGGAGGCATGGCCACCTGACTGGCGTCCTTGAGCAGTTGGCCGAAACTCGTGGGGAAGGGGGCGCCGGTGGCGTTCGCCGACTCGCGCGACGACGCCTCCTGACGCGTCGTCGGCGGCCAACGCCTCCTCGGCGCCGCGGCCCGGGGCGCGCCCGCCGAGCGCATCCTCGCCGCTTGCTCGTCGTCGGCGTCGCGCCTGTAAAGTCGACGCATCAGCACTCCCCACCGGACCGAGCCGTCCAGACGGCACCAATCGTGTGCCCTGCGGCCTGGCTGCCTCTCGTTGTTTGGCCGTCAGCGTCAGCGGTGCGCAACTACTACGACAAACTGTTTGAACAATGCCCTGACGACGGTGGTCGCCGACAAAGGAACGTTTAGTCGGCCCAATTAGAGGCCGTCGTCAAGCGTTTGAACAGCGGCGACGACGACGACGACGCCGGCACGGGTGGTCAGTCGCGCAAAAAGTGGCTCCAATTACACGCCGTTTGTCGACTCGCGCGGCTTGGGGCGCGGCGCACTCGCATGCCTGCTGGAGGGCCAATCGGCGACCGAATAATGGTCCCATTGGGGGAAGCAGGGGCGCTCGCGGCTCGGCCGTAGTGGACGAGTTCCGCAGTGGGAAAGTTGCGCGAGCTCTCTTTCTAGATGGCGGCGAGTCGACGACGACTGGCGAAGACGACGGCCACCGCTCAACTATATCCCATTAGGGCGGCATTCCGATACATACACACACACACACATACACACAGAGGCGGGGCGGGCGCGCAGGCGGCGAGGAGCGGACATTGGCCAAGGAAGCGACCGTCGCCGCCGCCCCTCGTCTCCATACCAATCCGAAGAAGAAGGGAAGCGGCGCGCGCGCAGTCGTCCAAAAATTAAATTTGGCCGGCGCCGGGGCGACGTCTTCCTTAATAGAGCGGGCCCGCCGGCGCCAACCGCGCCCCTTCGTGGCCCCGCGCAACGGTGGTGGTCCGCGGATCTTGACGCGCCCCCGCCCGTCGCCCCACCGTTCGCGTACGTGTGCACCTCTTCGGCCCCGTCGCCGCCGCCGCGTCTCCTATTGATTTAAGGGGACCGTTAAAATTTTTTGGCCCTTTGACCAGGAACTAAGACCACCCGGCGCCCTTTGATTCCATTCGGTATCACTGCGGCCGCGACGGACGACTCCCAGAACGCACAAACGTCGACGGCAAACCAAACTCTCTGGGGAGCTTCTTTTCGGCTCCTTTGACAGGAGCGGCCGACTGCTACAATGAATTCTAAAGAAGTGGGGAAGCGTCCGTCGCTGGCGGCCGCGCTTCGACAGCGCAACTTTCTGGGGATGCGGGTGGGATAACAAGCTTATAGAAAAACCGACCGACCAGCGTGTGTGGGCACATACACGCAAGTGCACACGCTCTTTTTCTAGTACAAGCCTCAGTCGCTTACTCGTCCAGGGCGCAGTGTTGGAAGTGGTCGCCGAGCAGCGCCTCGCTCAGCCAGCAGTGGGACTGGCCGATGGGGGTGCGAAAGACGATGAATTCGTCCTCGCTCAACACGATCTGAGAGGTGTTCATGTCGTCGACTGGCAGCCGGTGCAGCGCCCGACAATCCGTGAATCACGACGCTGTCACCGAGCCCATAAAGCCCAGAAAGCTGTGTCACCGAGCCGGCGGACAAAAGGGTTGCACAGCCGAATTGCAATCGGCGCCTTGTCGCGGGGAAATAAATTGCAAAACGACGACGGAGTGAGGAGTTCGATCGCTGGGAGCGGAGAAAATTAGAGTGGGGAAAACAATGGCGCCTCGCGCCCGCGGCGCTGCGAGCACTGCGGTTCGGCAAGCGGACGGGCTCGCGCCGGCTGCCTGCAATTCGACGGCCGGCGCGCGGCTGCGCGCCGTCGATCAGTCGACGACAGCGGCACTCGGCAAGCGTCGACAGCCCAATTCGACGGCCGCCGGGGGAGAGACCGCTTGCCTGCGGTCGGTCGGCACTCGGGGCAGTGCACGGAGACGCGTCTGCAGCACGTGACCCAAGAAGGTGAACCGAGTCAGTCAGCAAGAAAAAGCGAGCGCGGTCCCCGCGCTGCAACGCGACGCGGTGTCGACACTCGAGGGACGGCGAGAAGATGAGCCTCAGGTAGTTGGATCGATGGATGTGCAGCGGCGGCCAGTGGCGTAGCCAGGACTTGATTTCGGGGGGGGGGTGAGGAGTCCAATTTCGGCCAAATTCTCAATTTTGCAACAGGGGGGACCCTGTCGAATTTTTTGGACATTGTGCCATTTCGGCTGGGGAAGCTTTAGACACTCTCTCATCCAATCTGTTTACACGCTTTGCGCTCATTTGTCTGACTACATTCACACCAAAACGTTAGCAATGTTGTCAAAACGATCGATTTCCGTGCTAAAAATAGCGCCGCAGGCAAATTTTTTAGAGTAGGGTAACGAACTTTCACGGTTTTTAATGCAAAACAATGCGCCGCAGGCGAAAATTTGGCTCTTTAGTGTCGTTTTTATCATTATTTGCATTGAAATTGAGAAAAATGCCCAGATTGGCACTTTTGCAACAGAGGGTACCAAGTTAAAAAATTTTAGCTTCGGATAATTCCGGGGGGGGGGGGAAGCTTCCCCCCCCTTCCCCCCCCCCCTTGGCTACGCCACTGGCGGCGGCACCGCGCGCCGTTGGACGGTCGGCGCGGGCAGGGAACCGGTCGGCGGCGCGCCGTCGACTGACACCGCCGATTAGCCCCGCGCTTTTCAACTGCTGCTGACATTGACAACGGGGGCGATGTCGCGCGAGCGCGCTCCCTGCACTCGTTGTGTGCTGCCCTCCCAGATTCAAGGTCAAAGCACGCAATCGCGCGCTCTCAATCCGAAAAGGACGACAACGACTTTCGCATGGGTAACTCCAGTTCAGGCGCGCCTACCAGGCATACCACCGCTGACTACGGTATCCACCGTTTAACTGACGGCTTACTTATCTCGCTCGTAGAATTAGCCTAGGTAACAGGAATCACCCTCATACTTTTTCCACTAAATTCAAGCAGTTTAAAGGGAATTCCTAAAGAAAAGTTGGAAAATACCATTTGTAATTTGTTGGCTGTCTCTCCTCATCACTCGGAGGAGAGCGCTATTGCGTACGTGTTACGGTATATGCTTGGTCAGTCAGGAGTCAAATTGCGGCCGGACAAATTGAATCTGGCCAATTTCAGCGTTCCGTAAACAGTCGTGTCCTGCTCCTAGCACGGTGATTACACTAGTCAGGGGGTGTAAGAATTCCTTCAGTCAGCAAGCCAGAGCACCTAACGACGTGGTATAGCAAAACTTTTATGCGCAGGTAGTTGTACATTGTACCTAGCACTAGAGTAGAGCATTGTCGACTGTCTGCGTTGCGACTAACGTAAGAGCAAACAACATTTGCATACCTCTGTCGGTAGGCGACGACGAGAGGAGTGACGGCGGCAGGGACTGCTAGCGCGAAGGGCCCCTGCGGCAGAGCGCGCTGACGACTGCCGAGCTTGACGGTCGTCATCGTCGGTAGCTGCGAGATGGGCTGCAGTCGTCCGTAGTGGCCGCCAAACTGGCCGGGGCTCGTCGACAGCCGACTTTGCGGAGGCGCGAGCATGTTGCCGTTTAAGTCCCGGCTCTAAAAGTGGACAGGATGTCGGCGGTGGGCGATTCGGCGACTGCGCACGCAGAAAAAGCCGGGACCTAACAGATGCCCCACAACTTTATGGCTGTTGGCCAGAAAGCGCACTCGGCTACTTTCGCGTACGCTGTGTGGTGCGCGCTTCGGCCGTTCAACCGACAGATGAAAGCGATGCAAATCGGTCACAGAAATGCTTCGCCCCGGTTTGACTAGCGCTACGCTGAAGACAAGAACGTGGCGGCAGGCGGGACTGGTGGTGGTGAGTGCGAGGAGACAGTGCGAGAACGCGGGCCCAGTCGCCGCGCGAGTAAACAAGCCGTTGTCGCGGGCGCAACAGCTAGAGTGGACGTCGTCCGTCGTCCGTCACTGTCGGTGACCGATCCGTCAAACGGCCCTCCGCTAATTTGGCGCCCGGAGAGAGGAGGACGGAGGACGCGAGGGCGCCGAGCCCGGCTTGGGGGATCAAGCGTTGGGCGGCGCTGCCGACGACGACGTCGACGGCGCGATTGGCGAAATAGGGCCCGCCGCCTTCTGCTCGACCTCAAGGGGCCCATTTAGTCGGCGAGTCATCTCTTGACACTAACCAGACGTCAAAGCGAGAGCGCCGCCCAGATAAATCCATCAAAGCAACCGCGGGCCGCTTTATCTCAATAACCGAAGGGGGTGGAGGAGAGTGTGAGCGCCGGCGGTGTCGGAGCCGGCCGGCGGAAGGAGAGTGGGCGGCCTCCTTTGATCGCGGCTGGTGGCGGCGCGGGGATCGTTGAAAGAAAACTTGCTGGACAAAAGGCGATGGCCGTTGTAAAGAAACAGGCGCGCTCGCTGGGCGCCTGTCAAACAAACGGGGCGTGAAGAGAAGCGGTGCATATAGCTGACCCCGTGAAAACAATCCCGTGCCAATATAGCAGAAAGACAAAGCGCGAACGCGAGCCACCTCAATCAGTCTAATCCGACTACGGCGCCGAATCCGATGGGGGACCGTTCAACCGACACAACGGAAGCAGTTCGTGCCGCTAAAGATTGGACGCCGCCAAGCTCCACTACACCTATACACATGTATACATGTACATACCCAAAAACGTTAATCTTTGCCGAGGGATAGAGAAAGAGGTAGCCGCAGTTAATTGGTTGCCGCTTGCCGCTATTCGTGGCAACATTTTTGGCGCTATTGAGAAAATCGTCCTAGCAACCCAGAGAGAGCGGGTGCAGCAGACAGGGTCAACCCACACCACGAGAGGCTGAACAGAAAACGAGTGCCGAAGAGTCGTCGATGCGGGCGGGCGATACGAGTAAGCTCGGCCTGTCGCGCTGTTGCGTCGCGCAGTGCGCCTCTGACGACAATGACGACAAGAAACCGCGGCGCCGTCGTCGTCGATGACCATTGAGAGCAGAGACACAATTGGTGGGAGATGGCCCAAGGTCGGATGTCGGCGGGCGGAGTGCGTGCGTGCACGCCACAACAACACTTCAACAATCGCTTGCAGCGCTCCGTCGTTTGCGAGGACGGCGCGCGGCCGCTCACGCGTCCAAGCGAGATGACTGAGAGTCACATACACTTCATGTGGACACAGGATTAACAACGAATCACTACCTACCAATTCATTGGCAATTGGCAGTTTTTAAATTCGATTGAATCGCATCGTGTAGAAAATACTCGCAACTTAAGTGACATCCATCCACAGCACAGCACAATACCTGCAGTGTCGAAGCCTTCTGGTGATGCCAGTGATACTTGTGCCCATGCAGTAGCGTGTCAGCAGCCATGTCGCTGGAGGGCATCGGCTGCGGTTGACCTGCGACGTCGTGCGCTGCTGCGAACGCGTCGTCAATCGCGTCGCCGTTCGACAGACGCCGCGCTATCTGGACACGACCAAGACAAGTGGCTGCGGGCGGGGGCGCGCAAGACGAAGACGACAGCGCTTTGTGCAAACCGAAGCGGCGGCGCTGCTCCGCCTACCGCGCGCGCCAGCCTACCGGCGTTCGGAGAAGCAGCGCCCAGACTGGCGCATCCGCTCGACTGGCAGCTCGCGAGTCCGACAACAAAAGCCACACGCATGCGCGCTGGCGCCAACATGTTCCCCCGTCCGGGAAGGGCTCCCACCACAAATTACGAACCTCGCGGGTCTCGCACTAATGGAGGGCGGGAGGGACAGACAGGCGCAGGGAAAGCGCAGCGGCTGTGGGAAACCGGCCGCACTGTCTACAAAAGCGCTCCATTCCGCACAACCATTTATTCGGCTAGGCTCGGCAACAATGCTCTCCGTCGACCCGCCAGACAAGTTTCGCACCTTTGTCGAGGCGGCCTCGAGGCTTGCCGGCCACCCACACGTCGTATTGTCGTCGCGCTCGTTGCACGCCCGGCCAGCGCGGGACCGTGCGAACACGCAGACAAGCAGAGATTCGCAAAAAGTCAAGAGTTGCGCAACACGGGTGGTTGTGGCCGTCGTCGTCGTGCACTCAGGGCCGGTAATTGGCTCACTTAGCGCCGCCGCAACGACCGCCAGCGCGGGCAGTGGGCGAAGCAGTACCTGGCCGTGCGATGCCAAACAGACAACCCGAGAGCGAACCACTGACGGATCGAGTGGGCAACTGCCAACTGGGCACTACTGGGCTGCTGGGCTGAGTGGGACGAGGCGGCGAGTGGGCTGCGGTGCCGAATTTCGGCGGCCAACCGACCACTCAATAGTTACGTTTGTTTGCAGGTGCAATAGGCCACGGCAGCGAACGCGGCGCGCGCGCGCGGGCAGTGGCGGTGACGTCGAGCTGCGGGCCGCCACGCCACGCGCGCGACCATAAAACGTAGCCGATGGACGTCTTTGCGACGATGGCGCGGCTCGTAAAGGTCTGCCGGACGACGGCCGTTGGTAGAGACAATAGCCCATCCAAAGGGGTCATAAATCGGCGAGGACGACCGTATGGCACGCAAGCTGCTACGCGCCGTTTTCGAATTCAAATGGAAAAAGATGTATGGCCGTTCGTGTCCACCGACAGCAATACGCGCGTGTTGAAAGCGTCGCCCTGCCCTGCAGGATGGTTTCTTGATGGTCGCATCGCGACTCCGTGGCGCAGAATGCGCGCGCTTTCTTCGCGGAAGACGACGCGGTGAAAGGCGCGCGCGCTCGCGCGTGCGCTCTGCGCGGCGGTCGGTCGTTGTGGCAGCAGCAGATGCCAATTGACAACCGCTGTCAGCTCGCCTCCTCGTCAACCGCGCACGATTTCGACAGCGATGCAACGCGCGCCGCGCCGCCTCATGGGAGGGCCGACGAACCGGTGGTCGGGCCGCAGCGGCTTACGCCGCACGCCTTCCTCTGAGCCAATCCAGCGCACGGGTGGGCTGGTCTCTAGAGGTTATTCAAATGGGGCGCGCAGGAGCGCGAATTTATGCGTCGACCGGCGATCCGTCGCCCAATCAAGCTGGCACAACGGTCCGAAGCGAACGGCCGGCAGGTACGGCCACCGTCGCCGACGCCCCCACCGGACGGTCTCAATCCGGGGGCCAGCCGCCGCGTCGACGCGGCTTCGATCGGACCCGAAAGTCATGTAGGTCAGTCAAACAGCGCTTCACCAACCTACGGTAGGACGGGGTCGCGGAAAGGAAAAGGGGGAGGGAGGGAGGGGACGAGGACGGATCGACGATCACCCTCCAATTTCTGAGGCGGCATCCGTCATCTCCATACGGCAGATGACAAAGCCGATGGCATGGACGCGAGTAAACAGACGGCCGGAGAGAAGCCATAAAGCGAGCGCGCGCGCGGCTCGAGCAGAGAGAGAGTGGGACACGGACACGGCCCCGACGCCAAGAGGATTAGGCAGATGTCGCGTCGGCGCCATGCGAGCGCGGTGGCGGTGTCGCGGCGAAAAGGCGAGCGCACGCACCATTAGGCTGGCGATTAGTTCAGGCGTTTTACTGAGAATCATTTCTACAAGTGAACTGCCGACCAGAGGCGACGCTCGCTGACTCAGGGCCCAATAGGAAGGAACGGCTCTTCCGAGATTCAGAAATCCATTGAACTAACGGCCTGTTCGCCGAATCCGTGCTATCTTTATGGCAGTCGGCGCCATTGCAGCCGCGTTGCGATTGCGCACGAAGCGGGCGGGGCGGAACACCACTTATTACGACTCACATCATGGTCAGCGTAGCAGCTAAACGACGCCACTTCCTCGCGAGTACGAGCACTGATACTGATCGAGGGAAACGTCGCGCCGCCAATTGAGGAAAGCCCAACGGTGCTGGTTGGGACGGTTTCGTGCCGCTGGCGTGGCTGCGCGCCGAATGCCAGTGGAACAGTGGACGGCGAGTTGCATGCGGGCAGCCGACTGGGCGGCAGGCGGCTGCCGGACACATTACGGCGACCAATAACTCAATCGGGCGGCGCGCAGCAGCCCAAAAGGTGGGAAAACGGTCGGCGGTGTCGAGCGGCGGCGAACAGTGCCGTTCGCTCCCCAATAAATATCCGCCTTCGTGCGAGCGCGCCCGCCCGCCCGCACCCACGCTTCTTGTACCGTGTCGTGTGGGCGTACGCGACGTATCACAGTCAGGACAACGAAAGGCTGTACAAATACGGAATGCGGCGTCGTCAAGTGAAGACTGCTCCGCTGAATGGCGCGTCGCCGCCGCCGCTCGGCTCTCCAGCTCAGCGCCGATTGTAGCAATAGTAGTGGACGAGCGTACCGTCCGGATAGCGGGCGAAGGCACTGCAACTCAGCGCACAGCTAACACTCAGACGCACAAATTCAGTTACATTCACACGGCTACATGCAACGTAGCGGCGTTGGCTTGGCACTGTAGCTTCTCTGAAACCTAGCATAGCCGAGTGAGGGCCGTAAATGACCTGGAGCGGGGGGGGGGGCGAGCTTGGGCCGAGAGGGATGTCGGTGTCACTTCCTACAGTGTACTGGACGCTGAAAAGCGCTATTTGGGTGTTTATCAACCTGAAAGCAAGCAACTTCGGCAGCAGGCAATCATCTCAGCAAACATGACGAAAGAAAGTGTACCTGTTGGCAATTTTCTTGGCGCACTTGGGGCAGTGTGTCCTGTGCGTGATGGTGGTCCTGATCGACTGCTCGCGGGCGCTGCTCGCGCGAGCGCGCAGCGCAGCCGCGTAGCAGAGCCCCAGCCTTAGGTCCGTCTCGCGGCGCCTAAGGCGGAACGAACGAGTTGCGAGGGGAGTGGGGCGCGTCAACTGGGAGGCGTACCGATTCGCCGTCTGCTGCAACATCGACTCGAGCGCCAGCCAGAAGCTCGACAGCTCCAGACTGTCGCCCATCATCTGCACCGCCTCCACTGAACAGAACAGAGATTCTTCTTTCTCGCGTCCGCTCCGCCGACACGCAACGCTCGCAGAGAGACAAACGGACCGGTGTCGATTCTCTCGCCGTAGTCGCGCAGCACCTGTAGCGCCTTGTCCAGATTCGGCCGGGGCGGCGGGACGCCGTTCTGGGCCGAGGAAGAAGAGGGGCTGGTGGCCTCGAGCGCGTAGGTGCGCAGCAGCAGGAGGAAGACGTCGGCGTCGAGCGCGTCGGCCGCGTCGTAGTGGAGTCGGCAGTAGCGGTCGGCGCGCGCGTGGTCGCGCAGCACGTGCACGTAGACGGACAGCGCCTCCGCGTGCCGCTTGCCGCGGCCCAGCAGGATCGCGCGCTCCTCCCAGAGTCCTGGATAGCAGCTGTTTGTTGTTGTTGCTGTTTCTGTTGGATTAGCGGCAACGCCCATCAAGAATCGAACCCAGAACCGTGCGCGCAAGAAGCCGATGATCCTCTACCACTAGGTCATCACTTCCCTGGATGTCATGCGTGGGCCCCAGCGTACTTGGGCATGCGAACTCTAGAACTCGCACCTTGTTGGGGCAGCTGCGCCAGTAGCATGTCCGCCTGATAGCGGACGGAGAACTCGAGAAAGTAGATCAACTTTGAGCGGAGCGGGCCCAGCGGCCCCGGTTCGTTTCCCGCCGGTGGGAGGGCTCTACCTGCCACCGGACCGCAATGCGATCGCACGCACGCACGCACGCACGCTGCGCGGAGAATGGGCGGGACGTACCATCAGGGAAGTTGTGCAGGAAGTCCTCCATGAGCGACTTGACCTCGCTCAAGTAGCGGCCGGCCAATTCGTCGTGGAATCGCGTCTCAGACTCCTCCCACTGGAAGATGATGTGCTCCTGTCAACGATTTTCTTCGATTCCATTGCCTCACCACCGATCGCACCACCAACGCAACCGCGGACACCCACCAGATAGGCGACGACTTGCGACGGCGCCTCTTGCAGCAGGAAGCTGAACACCCGGCTACGGTCCCAGTTGCGCGGCTGCTCGTTGTCCTCCGCGAAAATCTATAAACTCGGAAAATTTTATGGAATAGTGGAACTTTTCTCTGCGCAACTGCACTTTGATTCCTGCTTCGGCATCTTCTTTGAACACCCAGGCGGCGTATTCCAGTATCAGGTCCATCGAACCAGCGTCTAAACGTTTGGTTTTACAAATTAGTTTGACAAACAAATGCAAACACGCACAACCTAGGTTTTGCAAATAATTGACGGCGCTGTCTACCGCCTTGAGTGGCGAGCCTTTGATTTTCGCCTGAGATTTGAGCAGCTCCAAGGCTGAACGGACGGACATTACAATGCCCCAAGGCCCAAACCCAGCATCCGAACATGGACGCTAGGGACGAACCGCTGGCGTGCATCTGCCGCTTCTCGTAAAAGATGAACAGCTCGCTGACTTTCTTCTTCTTCGTCAGCAGTGCCACGGTGCGCGACGCGTTGCAGCGGTTGTCCTTGAGCCGAAGCAGCGGCGCCACCAGCATTTCCTTCGTCTGAGCGCCAAGGATTTCTTGTCGACTTTCGGGGGGGGAGGGAGAGGTGGGGGGGGGGGGCGTCCACCTCTAGATAGCACTCAAGCAGGACGGTGTCCACGATCTGCAGCAGGTCGAGGTTCTGCTCCATGCGCGCATCGTCCCAGACGACGGAGAGAGTGGCGGGCGAGCCGACGCCAGCGCCCCCGCCGCTGCTGTCGGACATGGAGTCGTTGAAGGAACCGCTGGTCGCCGGCTTCGCGCTCGACGCCGCGTCCCTCTCGCGCGCGCGCGTCTGCGTCTCGATCCGACTCGCGATCCGCGTGCGCGTCTGTACGCACCCACGTATTTAAAACGACTGCTTGCAGCACGCAGCGCGCGCTTCTCTCGCCTCGGCCAGATAGGAGCCGAGCGCCTCAAGCGCCTTGAGCTGCTCCTCCTTGCTGAAGTTGGTGGGCAGCTTGCCGGGGAACATGTGCGCGATGTTCTTGCGCACGTCTTCGGGCAGCAGGTCCGGGAAGAGACCGATCACGTAGAGCACCTCTGAGAGACGCAATGTTTCGTAGGGAACAGTGCAGAGAGAAAGAAATGTCGGCGCACCCGTGTCGATGTCGGCGCACAGCTTGAAGGCCTCCTTGAAGCGGCGCTGGCAGAAGAGGTGGAAGGAGTGCAGGTGCTTGATCTCCTGCACGCGCTTCTGCCGCTCCTCTCCACTCTCCCCGCTTCCCGACCGGCCCTGATGCGTCCCGCTCATCACGTCCGCCGGTGGAATTCGCAGCGCAAAGTCCATGTACCGCGAGCATGGCGGCGAGCTCGTACTTTTCGTTCTTGATCAGCTGCCGGATGTTGCTCTGGAGGGTGGGGGCGGTGGAGAGGCTGTAGATGGCGCTGCTCGTCGCCAGGAAGGCGCTGCCGCTGAACAAGCGCGTCGCGTTCCTTCACGTCGTCAGTCAGATGACCTCTCCCCCCCCCCCAATCAAAAAGGAGCACGCACGGCGCGCCCGCTGTCAGGAGCCAGCCGGAGGAAGGCGGCGGCGGGTTCTTGTGGGGCAGCTTCACGGCCTGCACGAACATCGCGGGCCGCACAGAGCGCACTTCTATCGTCTTCGACAGCAGCGCCAGCAAGTAGGGCGAGTCGTATACTGGAAGCAAAAGTCGTACATCCTACGCAATACACAGCAGCCGACATTGACACTGACAGGGCAGGGCTACATCACACCGGCCTCCAGCCCCTCGGTCCAGGTTGATGTAAACTTATCTGGATCCATTCGTCAAGCAAAAGCTTAGACACGACGACGACGACAGTACTAAGCGCTAACAGACTAAGTGAGCAACCGAAGAAAGAGAACGGACCAACAGTGGTGGGCGACTCGGTCCAGCAGACGACGGGGTAGCGGCCGGGCACGTATGCGGCGTGGAGGTCGACGAAGAGCATGCTGTCCTCCTTCTCCAAGCCCACCACATCGCGGTCGGGCAGCGAAACGATGATGGGCGTCGCCGACCTGCCCGCGCCCGTCGCGAACAACGGCACCACCTGACCCGCCTCCAGTCGGCTCTTCTAAACGGGGGGGGGGAGGGGATGGATGGGTGGGGGAGTGTTGGTAGCGAAGGACAGAGCAGAGACACAGACGTGGGAGGGGAAGACGTTGACGAGGAAGTACTCGTCTCGGACGAAGACGGCGAGCACGCCGCTGGGGTCGTTGTCGGCGCGGCACCAGGCCAGCGCGGCCACGGTGTCGGGGAAGCACAGCGCCTCCCCTCCAGCCGACAGCCACTCCGAGAACCGCTCGCCGTCCCACTCGAACAGCAGCAGGCGGCGCCGAACCACGGCGCACACGTACAGCTTCCGCTCCACCGGCTGCAACATACACCCAGAGACGGAACGCTGTCCACATAGATAGGGTGGGGGCGGAGGACAGCGGATGGCCTAGTGGTAGAGAATCGGCTTCTGGCCCGCACGGTCCGGGTTTGATTCTTGATAGATCCACTGACGACAAGGATTTCGCTGTCCATGGATTTGCTCCTGCTATCGCTGCGGGCAGCGGCATGGCCTAGTGGCAAAAAAACCGGCCTCTTGCGCGCAAGGTCCTGGGTTCGATTCTTGATGGAGCCACTAGATCGAGGACTTCCCTTTCCATGGATTTTCTCGTGCCATCGCTGCCCTAGATTACAAGATGGCATTCTTCCGAAAGTCTTCGGCTATATACGGCTGTAGACGGGAAGGCGTCATGGAGATGGGTAGGCTAAATGGGCCATTGACGGCCTCCTAGCGTCGCCCCAAATCCAACAACAACAGCTATCGCTGCCCTAGACTGCAGATGGTGTTCTTCCGAGTGTCTTTGGCGGCCGTCTTGGCTAGTGCCGCTAGACGGGAAGGCGTCATGTCGTGGATATGTGCATGTTTTACATGGGTCATTGGAATAGCAACGTTGCCTTTATTTAATCCATGGGTGATCATGCCTTTATTTAATCCATGGGACATGTTGGGGGGGGGGGGAGGGCGCGCGAGAAGAACGCGCCTACGTGGGTCCAGGAGGCGAAGCGAGAGCAGGGCTTGCTGGCGGGCAGCGTGCAGAGGAGGGGGAAGCTGTTGTCGGCGAGCAGGCGGTGCGCCTGCAGCTGTCCATCGGCCAGCGCCACCACCAGTCCGTGAGCGGGCACGCTCTCGAGCTGCGTGACCGCCTTCCGCGCGAAGTTACGGCACATCTGCACCGCGTAGTCCTCCTTCGCCGGCCCTGCAACTGCAACACGCAGTCACACCCACCCACCACCATCCATCCTCTTGCCACGACACTGAGGAGAGACGCACCTTTCTGTCGGTTCGGAGAGTAAATGAGTAGCACGCCACTCTTCGTGCCAGCCAAGAAGCTACCCGAGTTGCCTCCTGAAGAAACGTCACCGGGATACGAAGCTACAGGAATGGCCAGGGTATTATGGATGGACTAAGGTAAGATCAAAACCGCGTTGCTCCTTAGTGGGTGTGGAGCGGCTGTCGACGTCGTCTCCGTCGCCCGCCGCCGCAGTCGAAGTGGACGCCGACACGGAAGAGAT
This sequence comes from Paralinhomoeus sp. GSCO2_6, assembly GCA_030248085.1. Lineage (NCBI taxonomy): Eukaryota > Metazoa > Nematoda > Chromadorea > Monhysterida > Linhomoeidae > Paralinhomoeus > Paralinhomoeus sp. GSCO2_6. The sequence continues at coordinate 68,124 of JASAMY010000488.1, forward strand.
GTCAATCGGCAGCCGCTCCGCTACCACCGACTGACTATAAGCCTCGTACATGACCACCGCAGCAGCAACTCTTGTCTTAGTGTCGGCCCCTTACTGTTGTAATGTGTAACGGAATAACAAACGATTGTGTAGTGGAATACTGCGTTTGAAATTCCGTTTACCGTACTTGCGCAGTATTCGAACATGAAGTGAAAAAATCCGAGACAAAGCGAGACAAGAGAGTCCAACGTCTCAATCAATACATATGCGGGACGCGTATCCGTGTATGTAAAATTTGATATATACATCTTGCCGTCGAGTCTTATACGTAAATGCGGCGCCTAGGAAGATATATTCGATGAGTAGGTGGTGTGTACGCAAACGGTCAATGCCCAAATATCAAACTAAAGTAATTTGAAGACTCATCTGAGCTAACTAAGCCTAGACAAGTCCTAAGCTTAAGCCTTGACAAGGAGTATGCTTGAGCAAGGCCTGTGCCTAAGCATATGCAGGACCGAAGCCTAAGCAAGGCCTAATCTGAAACATAATGTATGCCGCAAACCAAAATGTTGAGGTTTAGCGTTTTAAAACACTACCGTCATGGTCCTTTTCAGGTTCCGTGCCGATGCGCCAAAAAGGCAGCTCTTGAGCCGAAACCTAAGCCAGAGCCTAAGCCAGAGTCAAAGCCAAACCAAAAGCCTAACTGAGCAAGACCTAAGTCTTAGCAAGGCCTAAATCGCCTTCTGGCAGGTTACAAGTGAAAGACACGACCGACACGTACTACGGGCTATTGTAGCCTATCGTTGCCGCATTGGTCGGACAGGCGGAACCGCCCTTTCGACCACACGCGCTGTCACGTGCATTCTCTTACGGTACCGCACGGGATGTAACACCAGCGAAAATGAGCGTAATGGTCCATTGGCTGCACGTTAATGCGTACTACGGACACACACTTCGAGCAGCTCTTATAATAGTATCCGATAATTAGTTCCATAGTATTGCACCTCCTGCTTTCCTCTAATGCTTATTTTGAATTAAGCGCGCATCGAAGACGTTTTGTGTACCGAGAGCCACGTTGCGCAACACGGTGCGGTAAATTGAAAGGCGCAATTCGACATTTCGATTTCCTTGGCTGATATTTTTCGGGAGGGACGGACGACTCGGTCCAGCAGTTCTTCATCATGGTGAGTTGGACTTCTTTCTTTTTTGTTTTTGTTTTTTTTATTTTTGGTTTTATTGGGGACAGTGCGTGCGTGCGCGTTTAGCCAAAGTACGGTTTGGAGGTTCAAGTGACCCTGGAGAACTTGAAGCTGTTGAGGCCGGCGACGAGCGCCGACGGGTCGGTGGAGGAGGACTTCAGGTGGTATCTCAAGTTCAAGTGCTCCAACTGCAACGACATCTCCAAGGGCTGGCAATACGTGTCGCTTCAAGTGAGTCCCCGCCAACTCTGGGCATCACATCACAGCGGATACGTGGGGGAATGGGCCTATTTCCCCTCCCGAAATAGAAAAAAAAAACAAGAAGGAGGGTTGGGAAAGGCTACGCGCGGTCGGAGAAGAAACGTGCCTAGGGGTAGCGAACCTGTGAAATGCCCCTCCGAAACAAATGTCTGGATGCGCCTCTGTGTCGAGGCTTCGCCTCGCGGCTCGCTCGCTCGCTCGTTTAGGAGAAGAAGGACGTGGGCGGCAGCAGGGGCTCGGCGCACCTCGTCGAGAAGTGCAAGCTCTGCTCCAGGCAGAACACCGTCGGTAAGGACTCCGACATGATGGAAAACCGACTCCATTTTCTCTCTTTGCCTTCTTCCGCACGCCTTTGCTCTTTTGCTGCGATTCGGGCCCTTCCGCCTCCTAAAAGTCCTAAAGTTCTACTGTCCAAAAGTCGCACCCAAACTAAATTCTTAAAAGCAGGCAGTTGCCCTTAAAATGGCCGTGTCGTGTTGTGTGTGTGTGTGTGTGTGTGTGTGTGTGTGTGTGTGTGTGTGTGTGTGTGTGTGTGTGTGTGTGTGTGTCGCGAGATGCCGCTTGCAGAGATCCTGCCCGAGTTGGGAGGCGTGTGCGTGGCTGCGAGAAACGGCGAGTTCCAGCGCCTCGTCGCCTTCGATTGCCGGGGCCTCGAGCCCGTCGACTTCGACCCCAGGGTGCGCGTCTCCTTGCCCCCCCCCGAGTCCGCATTCGTCCGCGACTGCTGGCAGATCGGCTGGGAAGCGGAGGGCCTGGAGAGCGGCACCGTCTTCCGAGAGGTCGACCTGTCGGAAAGGGTGAGCGCGCCTGCCTTGCGTGCCCTCTGACGCGTCGTGGTGGACGGAGGAAGCGCCTGGCGTGCTGTAGGAGTGGTGCGAGTACGACGAGCGCGCGTCACTGCCGGTCGAGATCACTGGCTGGCACCACCGCTTCGTCGTGCTCCGTCTAGAGAACAACAAGAGGCGCGCCTGACCACCACCACCACTCCAAGAGCCACCAAGTCGTCGCCAACATTCACGCCACGCTCCCGTTGCCGCCGCTTTTCTTTCCCAATCATTGGGCGTTCCAGACTCGGCCGTTCGCGCCTCGCGCGCCCCGTTGCTTTGTTGAGAGCCTCGTCCTTGTACCCTGCCGCCAACAGGAGCGCGCCCTGAGGTACAAACAACCGCCGTGTACACTGAGAAGAGAATTATTGACGTTGGCCGCCGTCTCCGCTCGCCCCGCCCCCGAGCCTTGATTGCACGGGTCCGGGCCCAAAACGTTTGTGGCAAGCGAAATTGAATAGGCGAGGCGGTGGCTAGGAAGGTGACTGACTCCGGGTGTCGTATGTAGGTTACGTAGCATTGTCGCCCTTTTTGAGTACCCCAAGTAGAGTGGTACGCGGAGGTCGGGTGGTCAAAGTATGTCGGCGTCGGTGGGGAGTCCCCGATGCTCTTGCGGCTACGAGCTTGTGCCCGTCGAAGAATTCGACAGCTACCTGGCCGTCAAGACGACCGGTATGGGCCGCAAGCGTCTCAGGTGCTGCCCTCAGTCGTTCGCCCTTCCAATGAGAGCAGTACTAGACAAGGAATGGGCAGTTGCAGCTACGACAAGACGACCTTTTTGCACGAGAACGAGGTGTGGCTGAAGCGGCTGCTGGGCGCGTTGCTGGTCTTCTTTGCCGCTGCCACCGCGGCACTGCTTCTCCTCTGCGCGTTCCTCCTACTCGAACTGCAAGAACGGAACGCAAGCCACGGCGATCTACAACAGCCTACTGTTGAGCACAGTACGGTTGCTCCCACTGCTGGTGCACGACAGTCGGCAGCTGCCACTCTCCCCTATAATACGACAACAACGACTCCTTCGACTATGGATTCGAAATTGCTAGTCCAACCACAGGAGCTTGCATCGCTGTCGACAGTTGAACCGTCCACCATATCGGCCCTTACCCCGACTACTCGTGGAACAGACCAGAGCGTTACTGAAGCTCTCCCAACTGCTATACCTCCAGTGAAGGAAAAACGAAACGAAAACTCGACAGATTGCCTCGAGAGAGTTGACCGAAACCGGAAGGTATTAGTTACCCCAAGTTACTTCTTTGTTACCGTAAACCCTCTAATGTAGCCCCCTTCAGTTCTTCCCTGTGGGCCTTTAGTGTGTTGGCGAGTAAGTGCGCACAAAAAGCCTCTGTCCTAGTGGCGTCAGCGGCAACAAAGCTTTCCTCACATCGACTCCATGAAATCTAAACCTACCCCCAATAATTAGCGCCCTCCCCCGCCCCTACAATGTGCCCTTTCCTTCAGCCCGAGCAAAATGTCGCCCACATGGGGCACATCTTTTGGCTTGTGCATAACATAGCAATGTTTAAGCACCAATCGTACTGCACAAAGGTTGTCTGTAGGTGGGCCGTGACGTGGCGCTTCCAAGCCTTCACGCGTTGTTGTCGAATGGGCGGCTGACCTGGACGGCCTCTCAGCTGGACCACTACCAGGACGCGTGCGTGTCAGCTGCGGCCGGAGAGGGCGGCCGACAGTCCTTTCTGCAATTGTTGTCGGGCACGCACGTCCTTCTGCCGTTCGTCGGCTGTTGGACGGACTTCTTCGCTTCACGCTGTCCCGACGCCATGAGAGGAAGACGCGACTTCACGCTCGAGTGGCTCGCCGCCGCCCTCTACACCAGATTCGGAATGGCGCTGCTGCTCGACACGCAAGGCAGGAAGACTTTCGCACCAAGTTCCGCTCGCCGTCACAGAGCGGTTTCTGTTTCAGTAATCGACAACAAGACAATCGCGTTGAGCTTCGTCACAACCAACCTGTTCTCAACGCATTTTTACAATTCTTCAGAGCTGGGCCGGTTCTATTTTGAGTCAACAATGAAAATGTTGCAGGAAATGTGCAGGGGTTGTGCAATAGACAGCGCAAAGGTTGAAAGTTTAATTGAAGCTGAGGCTATCATTGCTGACACAATTGCCTCAGATGAAGAAGCCACGGTTATGGTTTCCGTGCCACTTGACGCACTCCATCGTCAAGTTCCATCGTTCAATTGGAACGCTTACTTCGCTATGCTGTTTGGAAGCCACACAACTCAGCCAGAGAAAGATGTTACCTTTCTTCTGCAATCACCCACACAGATGCGGAACGCAATGCAGCGGATAAAAGAAATGGAAGACAGCGTCCGACAAAGTGTGCTTATGTGGACAATTTTCAAGAATTTCTTGCATACCATGGACAGCAGTTTGAAAAGCTACGCACAACAACTGTTCTGTCAGGTATTACACGTACTATATACTGTTATCAATGCCGATCGTGAAGCTATCAGCGAGGGATGCACACATCAGCATGCAATTCAACGTCTATGCAACGGATGGTGGAAGACCTTACTTGATTGCCTCGTCTCGGTGTACTGTAGAACATGACACACGTAAAACGCTGCAGTGCTTTTACACAGCTGCAGTGTGTGCAATGTCTAGCTGGAAGAAGCCAATTACACTGGGAGAATGCCAGAATTCGTCCAAGAAAGCCTACTCAGCGAAGAAGACTTGTGCAGTCGGACACTTGTAACTGCTGCGAACTGGAACAACGACGCAGGTGCCTAAGACTACTGGGAAGATTTCATTTCAACTCTAGAACTAACACTTGTATTTTGTGATGAAATTCGATCACTTCCTCTTGGTTGAAACGCAACTTTGTTTCACTTTAGCTTTGGCATCCATGGCAAGAATGGACCGATTTTCCGCAAGCGCTTCAATCCGTTCGAAAATGTCATTACAAAAGCTCCGGCTTGTTGCAAGAAGCAGTAATGCAGACTTGTGATTTGTACGATGCGACTGCCTACATTTGCATAGCACTTTCGTAGATGACACAATTGTTGTGGACGGGGGGAGGTGACTGTCGGTCTGTCTGCCTTCTTGGGTAACGACAGCGTCAACGGATCCGTCAAGCAATCGTAATAGCGGCATCGTTGATTAGCAATTGCGCTGTTTGATTGATTAGCAATTGCCTGGCGGCTGTTTGCGCAGTTGGGCTAAGGCGTTGGCTCCAAACCGCAAGGTGCGGAGTTCAATCCTCAGCGTGGCAAGACTGCCAAATAACAGTAACTCCCTTGGGCAAGGGGCTCACGCCAAAACTGTGCCCCCTGATCGCTGTTCTCATCGGTCTTGTAGAAGGCAGAGGTACCCAAGGACCCGTGCGGTCCCCCTCTCGCCTGGGACTTCGGTCCCGAACTTCCAAAAAAAAAAAAATAACCGAGAGAATCAGAGCGGGCTGTTATCGTCGTCGTTGCAGCGCGCCGCTTCGCTCTGCGTCTCGGTGTGTGCGCTGCGGTTTGTCATCGCCAGTTGCAGTTGCGAAATTCAAACATGGCTAGTGGTGCGTCCCTAACCAAGAGTGGCGTACCACCAGCGGAGCGCGCGCGTGACATGGTTGAACTAACTGAAGCAAAAATATGGGCGACGTATCCGTTTTGTGTCTTCAATTCATCGTACTGTTTTTTCTTTCTAATACATACAGGTTCCGATTAACGCATGTCTCGGTGTGGAAGAACAGCATTGTGCTATTTGGTGGCGGTTGCGCTGCTGGGCCAGCGTGGCCGCTGCCGACCGCTGCAGAGCGAACGATCGCCAGCGGCTTCGCTCTCGCTGCCGACGGCGACAGAGGCGGCCGAGGCGACGGCCGACGACGAGGCTGGAGCCGTGGGCGCGCAAGAGGACGCCGACTTGAGCGAGCGGAACCGCGCAGACAAGCACCACGACCGCGACGACGACGAGGATGACAACGACCGCGACGACGACGACGACAACGAGAAGAGAATGCGCCGCGACTTTGGCGACGAACAGATCAAGAACTTCCAACTGTTCGCGTGGGTCGCGGTGGGCCTTGTCCTGCTCTTCATCGTCTGCGTCGTCGGCAACATCCTCAGCAGCTGGTTCTGCGGCTTCAGCTGCTTCTGCTGACTCACCTCCTTCTCCAGCCCTCATGACACGCACCCAACACGACAGACGTAAAGGCTGACGAGCAAGATGACGCCAAACACTCAACCATAAAAGTGATTACTCATTAGGCATCAGCCGGCGGTGATTTCTTATTGGTGGCGTTAAAAGAGAAATTGTGCAGCATATCATCATGTTCGCTGCTGCAGGTCTCACTGTGTCTTTCGGTCAATTGCTCTCTTATTGCCTACAAAAGTTCATTGTAGTGCTTTTCAGTCGAACAAGGTCTACAAGTTGTCACATGCATAGTGTGCCGTCTGCTGTAGCTTGAACCCGAAATACCGGCTTCAGCATACGTATTGTACTTAGTCTAGAAGACTCCCGCACGCACGCACGCACGCACACGCGCGAGCACGCACGCACGTGACATATTTGAACTCGTTCAAACGAAAATGGGCAACACGTTTATTTCATTGTCTTCTGGGCCTCAATCTGCTGCTTCGGTAAAAATACAGGTTTGGATTATCAAATGTCTCTGTGTGGAAGAACTGCATTGTACTATTTGGTGGCGGTTGCGCTGCTGGGCCAGCGTGGCTGCAGCCGACCGCTGCAGAGCGAACGATCGCCAGCGGCTTCGCTCTCGCTGCCGACGGCGACAGAGGCGGCCGAGGCGACGGGCGACGACGAGGCTGGCCCCGTGCGCGAGCAAGACGACGACGACGACGACGACTTGACCGAGCGGAACCGGGTGGACGAGCACAACGACGCCGACGACGGCGGTGACGACGACCGCGACGACGACGACGACGGCAACGAGAAGAGAATGCGACGCGACTCGGGCGATCCGAAGCAAAAGAAGTTCAAGCTCTTCGTGTGGATAGCGGTGGTCGTGATCCTGCTCCTCATCGTCTGCGTCGTCGGCAACATCGTCAGCAGCTGCTTCTGCGGCGTCCGCTGCTTCTGACCACCTCCAGCACAACTGCCCAACGCTCCCTTCACCCCAACAGAGACGCAACAAGAGAGGCTGGCGAGCAAGACGACGCCGAATACTCAAACAAACTTGATGATTAGACTACAAGCCGACGGTAGCGACTCGCGATCCTATTACTGGAGTTCAGAGAGAACGGTTGCTGTAGTGTTCGGCTGGTGTTCCTTAAAAATGACCACATAGCATGGCCACAGAATGACGATCTTCGTTCATTGTTTCGCGAGAGTCTTCCTAATTAGTCCGTCCGTATATTACGCAAGTAAATCACAGTTCTATATGCCTTTTTGGCGCTGATGGAACATCTTTAAATCCAAGTCGCCGAATTTGCGAGTTATAAATGACTTACTCGTACTCAGTTACAGTAGGCAGGTAGCAAGCACATTATACATTTCCACATTACATATTCCATTCAGTTCACATAAAAGGTCACCGGTATTGCGCGCATGGTACGTTTACCTCGCTAGAATTTTCCGTATCGTAATGAGCACGTCTTTTAGCTGTCTCACGCACGAGTTGCTACACTTGAACACAACGATCACCGTTAACAGTACCAAGTCCAGTACATAGCATAGCATTCCACACGGACCAGAGAGCGAGTCGGACATCATTTCTTGCCCTGCCTTCGTTTCTCTTTCTTCTTCAATTCGCTTTGCAGCGTTTGTTTGAGCCTCTGAGTTCGTTGCTCCTTCGTCTCGCCTCTTCTGGCATTGTCGGGCGCTGCTGCGGCGGGGCGCTGCATTCTCTGGGCGAATTCCCTCCGCGACTCGCGGCGCCCCGCCCCCCCGCAGCCGTGCACTTCCGGCTGCGCGTGCTCGAGACAGTGCAGCCGCGAGCAGTGCCTGCACACCTCCCCGATCAGCTTCACCGACTTCGAGCACACGGGCAGCGAACACTGAGACGCCTGCCGCGCCGCCTCGGCCAGCAGTTCGCTCTCTTCCATGGTTGGAGGTACAGAGGGCGCCTTAGATTTCGACTTGACTCCCTCTCTGGGCTTGGACTGCTTGCTGCTCGCCGCGTTGACGCGTGCGACTTTCGAATTGGCTGCAGTATAAACATCTTCTGATGAGCCATTGGTGGGACATGGCGACTCCTTTGCAGAACTCGGGGCAGCAGAAGCAGGCTTCGTTAGCGTGAGGCGTCTGCGACTGCCTTCTCCGACGCTGACGTGCTGCAGGCCAGCCACTTCCGCCAACTCATGCACCTTGGCTCTCTCAAAGGAATTCAGTGTCGTCGGAAGGTCGACTTCAAGAATGCTCGGATTCTCCAAAAAGTCGTCCACCATTTTCTGAAGCCGACCCATAAGTTCAGAAGTATCATGGTCCGCCTTCCTATCCTCTTCAGCGCCAGCATTGGGTAGACTGTCAGCGCCAATACGGCGCACGCCTCTTGGTCTTGATGTCTCGTCCTCGATGGACTTTCCTTTTTCTTTCTTCTTGGTCTCCTTCTTTTCCGTCGTCGCCGTCTTTTGCAGGGAAAGTTCGTCGAACTGTTCGAACACTTCAGCGGCGGTTAATTCAAACGGCATGCTGGCCAGCCGATCTGAAGCCTCGTCCGTCGTGGCAGGGATGCAGGGGCGGGCACGCAGAAGGATTGCCTCACCAGAGTAGTCGAGCGCCGACCTGACGACACCCGTGTCGGCGATGTGCTGTAGCAGAGAGCGAATGGTGGGGTCGGCCGAGACGGTGCGTCGGCTGCCGATGACGACGAGCTGTCGACGAGCGCGCGTCACGGCGACATTGACGCGCCGACTGTCCGCCAAAAAGCCGACGCGCCCTGCGTAGCGGAGCCGCGCCATACCAATAGTGCCAAGCCGCCAGCCGAGTAGGGTACTTACTACCTTTGTTGTTGCTGCGCACCAGCGACAGGATGCAGACCTCGTTCTCCTGACCCTGATAGCCATCCACTGTGCGTATTGACACGCCCGCCCAGCGCGCGCCCACATACCGGCGCAGAACTTGCACCTGTTGTTGCAAAGACCGTTTGCCGATTACAAACCACAAACAGTAAGTAGAGTACAAAAGGGCAGTACAACCGCACGTACAATGAGTGACCAAACCTGAAGATTGTACGGCGAAATCACAGAGATACTCTGAGGCGGCAAGCCAGCTGCGAGAAGCGTCTCGACGTAAAGATAGACCAGTTTGGCTTCACCTAAAAGTCGGAAGAGTCGACCGAACAGTGAACGTGGTGGTGGTAGCGTTACCCAAGTTGGCCGTTGACATGCTAGAGTTGGACTGGAGCTCGAGCATGTCGTTCGCGTCGCTCGTGTCTATCAAGAGCAGCGATGCGTGCGCCAAGCTCTCTTCATCCTCCGAATCCGGTCCCGTCAAGTCGCTAAAAGTGGAGCCAAGCAAGGCGTATCTAGCATCTGGCTGGCCACCATAGGTGTAACCGGGAATTGGACCTGGGGGGGGGGGAGGGTTCGGGCACTTTCTGGGGGGGGGGGTGGTGGGTGGGGTGAAAATCTGGAGGAGGGGGGGGGGGGGTCTGGGCAGAAAAAAATGGCAATTTTTGGTCTATTTTTAGTCAAAAATACACTGTAAAAGCCTGAAAATAGGTACTTTTTAGCCGAAATACACTGTAAATAACGCAAACTAGACACTTTTGGGTCGATTCTTGCTCAAAAACACTGTACAAAGTGCATTAATTTAGCAATATAGTATGTAGTAGAAAGTTTTCAAAAAGTCTGGGGGGGGGGGTTGGGTGGGGTTTCGCACGAACCTGGGGGGAGGGTTGGGGGGGGGGGTGTGGGTAGGGTCAAAACCAGCAAGTGGGGGAGGGAAACCCCCCCAACCCCAGTTACAGGTATGCTGGCCACTCGCATCGCAGCTGACCCTATGGAATGACTCGCGACCGTCGGGTGCGCGGACAACTTCTCGGCGTAGAATTGCCGACTGGACAAGAGCATGATGTCGGAGTGCATGCGATACTGCACGTCCAGCAAGCGGAACAGCTCCGATTCCCGCTGGGAGAACTGCGACGCGACTCGCTCCATGAGGCTGCGACCGAAGCCCGACGCTGCCGCCCTGCGCACCAGGGAACACGTGCACCGACGATCGGTGGTGGCGAATTTATAAAGTGGGACCCACTCTTTCGAGAGAACGGTGGGCGGCAGCTGTCGGTGGTCGCCGGCGAGCACGCAGCGACGCGTCGTCAGCAGCGCCAGCCAAGTCGCCAGCTCCGTCGACTGGGCGCACTCGTCCACCACGGACACGTCCAAGCGCCCACCTTCTCCACGGACCCCTGGAACCAGTCGACTCTTAGAGTTACAGTTCGAATCGCGAGGCGCTCGCCTTCGTCGGAGAGAGTCGCCAGTTCGGCAGAGGTGAGCGTCGAGAAGAGGACGTCGGCGCCGGCGATCGTCTGCGCCGTCAGCCGCCTCTCGCGCGATCGCAGCTCCTGCCGCAGCCGCCTCACTTCTTGCCACCGTCCTCGAGCGCCAGCCTTCGCCGCGTCCACTGTCTCGGCCTGTACAGAAAGTTCTCTGCTCACGAACACGGGGGCACCGAGAATCTGCGCATTCACCAGTTCCTTGCGCAGCTCTCTGATCACGTCCCAGTCGTCTGCGCTCTCCATGGCGTAGTCGAGCGTGTAGGGGAGAAGTCCGGCGTTGGTTCTGGCGGGGTGACCGAGGCGGACGAGTCTCAGCCGTCTGCCGTCGACGCCTGTCGCTCGCTGAGCGGCCAGGCGCGCCAGTAGGTTGTCGACTGCGACGTTAGAGCCAGCGCAGGCCAGCACCTATGATGATCACCATCGTCGACATGAGTGGGCCGACTGACTGACGGCGCAGACCCGCTGTCGGTTGCGGACGAGCTGTCGGATGACCTCAACGAGCGTGCGCGTCTTGCCCGTGCCAGGAGGGCCGTGCACGACGGCGACGGGCCGGTGGGCGCGGACGCAGAACGCGACGCAATCGCGCTGGCTCGCGTTCAACGACTCGTCCACGTACTCCGACACAGTCGAGTCTACGCAGCGTCACTTTGACTGGAGATGCGATGCGGGCAAAACAACGACGACACTGCGCCAACCCGCGGGAACGAACGGCAACTGTTTCATGCCGAACAGAGTCTCGACCAATCCCCGCCCAGGGTAGTCTTCGAAGCGCTTCAACTTGTCCAGGCCGCTGAAAGGCAGTCGCAGTGCGCAAAGAGGGCTGCAGTTCAGTGGTCTTCTCACCTCAGGAGTCGCTTGTACGTGGCGTCGTTGACGGCGGCGACGACGGCGTACAGTTGGTTGTGTTCGGGAAATGCGGCTAGGCCGTCCTCCTCATCGGCTGGCGGCGCCACGACGACGCTCAGCTCGGCAGCGCCCACGACCCTGCCGACCAGGCCCACCGCCATTCGTTCCGTGTGCCGATTCGCCTGACTCACCGACACCGTGTCGCCTACGAGCGCACACCAAGCATGTCGAACTCCGTCACACGTGGCTAGCTAGAGTTCCCAAGTCCCTACGCAACCCCTCCCCCACATGAAGTAGCCGGTCTACCTACCAACCAATGCGCAACTGGTCGTAATCGACGCTGGGGTCGTAATGTGCAAGCAAACTCGCCAGAAGAGAATTTGTGTTCTGCCAACTGGGCGCCCGCTTTGCTGGGTCCAAACTTGAGAGCGATTCTCCGGCCAAACACGACTCGCTTCTCCAGCAGCTTCAGCTTGTTCAGCGCCAAGCCGGCGCCACACAGCTCAGCCAGTCCATTCGACTCCACCAGCACACTACACAATTCGACACGGCCTTCGCAAGGACGAGTGCACGAAGTAGAAAGGCATCACACTCCGACCCACCGTTGCTCCTCTTGCTCGGCAGCCCTCTCCAGCTGCAGCTGAGTCGCAGAGTCGGACAAAAAATCCGCCAGCGAAGTGACGCCTTCCATTGCACACTACAACGGGCGACGCGTGCCGAACCAGTACTTTAGCCCAGCCGCCCACGTCTACCGCGGGAACTGCGCAAAAAAAACAAGAGTATTTCTTCGTCTACACAAGTGTTGCTCTCCAACAACAAATCTTTTCTCGCCCAAATTCTACATTCGAATATCGACGAGTACTACTTCCAAATAGACGGACGGACTACCCGTTACTGCAGGATATGCATATGCATTCAACGACAGGATTCTCAGGGCGGAAGCGAAAAAATCGTCAACGCACGTGAGCCACTCAGTATCTACTTACATAACTACGGGCGGGGGGGACGATACACCGACAACAAGCGTAGTGGGCGAGTGAGCGGCCAGAGATTCACCAAGGCGCAGAGCAGAGCAACAGCAGAGGCAACGGCAGGCGGGCGAGAGATCGCTGTTTAGACTCGTCAGTCGGCCTGGGGCGCGGCGTCCTGGATGGCCTCGGTCGCCTCTTGGGCCAGCTCGAAGGAGTCGTCTGCGGTGGAGTCGACGGAGGAGTGGTGGAGAGCCTGGCGCGCCACCAGCTCGCCCAGCGACCGACCGGACGGCTCCGCCTCGCGGTCACTCTGCTCGCCGTCCGTCAGCGTCAGACTCAGCAGCTTCCCCACGGCCACCGAAGCCTCCGGCGCCTCCTGCGGCTCCTGGCAACGGCCGCTCGCCCACTACGGTCGCAAACAAAAAGTCGCTCTCACTTCCTGCGAGCGCGCCTCTGCCGAGTCTTGCTGCGCAGCGGGCTCCTCCTGCCGCGGCGTTTCCACGTCGGCCGTTCCGTTGACGGAATCGGCGGCTGCGTCGACCGGAGCCGACGACTCCGACTGCTCGGGCTCGATCGGAGTAACGTCTGCAGCAGCGCTGTCTTCGGCTGTGACGATCGAGGCGGCGGTGGCGAGCCGCTGGACGCGCTCCTCGTCGAGCTGCACGGCGCGCTTGGCCGCCTGCGCGAGCGCGAAGAGCAGCGCATTGCGCAGCTGCACGGTGCGGGCGCGCTGCTCCTTCTCCGTGTCGGCGCTCGACGCGTCCGCCGCAGTCCACCAGTAGTCAGAGTCGAGCGTCACCGACACGCGCGCCTCGCTCGCAGCCGCTAGACGCCATCCCACTATCTCACGCGTGTCCACAGCCACTCAACTGCAGCAGCAACCCGTGTAAATGGCGAGAATGTCACTCTTGAGCTCCTCGTGGAAGACCTCTTCCAAGACTCTAGCCAGCACGACGGCCGCCTCCTCCTCGCGCTGCGCCGTCAGCAGCAGCAGCGCCTCCAGCAGCTGCTGCGCAACGAACACCACCGTCTAAAGCGTCCCTTCTCAGGTAGGCAGGCCCCTTCTCCCAATTGCACACAGGCCGCAGTGGTGCCGCGCGCCTCAGTGGATCCGATGAAGAGTCCGTCGGCGCTCTTGGCGGCGGTGATCGCGAGCGAGCGCAGCTGCTCCACCAGTCGATCGGCCTCTTTCGCCTTGAGCGGCGGCTCAGCCCGCTGCCAGTGCTCGTGCACGTGCGCCAGGAAGTTGGCGCTCCCTGCGAACGGCGCGAAGCGTGCGTGCGTGACGTGCAGTGTTGTTGGAGGAATGGACCGACGGTCTTGGAGGGGCAGGGCCCACTTGGGGCAGTCGTTCGCCTCGAGTGCGAAGGGGCTGCTGAAGCGCGCAAAGTCGGTGGCGGCCAGGAAGAGGCCGATCGACTGGCGCAGGCGAAACGTGAACGCCTCGTGCAGCTCACAGAGCAGCGGCCACGGCTGCAAGTGACCCACAGCCGTCAATCGGTCACCCACCGATAGCAGACGGAACCGACCCTCTCCAAGCCCAACAACTCCACGACATGCTCGGCCACTCTCCAGCGCCACGTTTTCAGCGCGTGCTTCAACACGACCTTCGCCACCTAAGTGAGGTCGACAGTAGCGTAAAGAAGGGAGGGAAGTGGCAAAGAACGCGTCGTGGACCAGCACAGCATGCCTGATCTCGGAGCTGGAGACGCTGGCTCTCGCTGGGCCGGCGCTTGACGTCGTCGAACTTGGTGAGACGCCAGAGCCGAGCGGCCAGCACGAGCACGTCTAAGTCCCTGGTCGACCACTTGTTGCGGATCAGCACCTTCACCGCGTCCGTGTACCGGCCCAGGAAGATGTAGCTGAAGTAGGAACTCGTCCGCATGCGCGCCACAGCGTCGTGTGTGTCACCTCACCACTTGGCGGCGTCCTCGAACTTCTCGCGGTCGAGGTGGACGGCCGCGAACTTTTGGAAGAGGTCGATGACGAGCTCGTCGCCGTCGAGACAGGCGAGTCGCGCCAGGAGGACGGCGTCGCGCACGAAGTGGCGGTCGAGGAGCGCCTCGGCCGCGTCCCGGGGCCGCAGCGCCTGCAGCAGGTAGGCGGCCGCCTCGTGCACCCGGCCCTCCGCCTTGCACTCCTCCGCCAGCTCCGCAAGCCGCGACGCCCACTTCGGCGCCGCCACGTCTGCACCGAGACGCGAAACCTCGCTCGAGCGAGCATGCGCGCGAGCAGCAGGGGGCATGACGACAACGCCCACCCAGAAGGTTGTCGGCCAGCTCGAAGCTGAAGCCGCGAGACTGGGCGTCGACCGCGGCCAGCAGTTGCTGTCCGCGCCAGCACTGCAGGAGGTAGCTCAGGGCCAAGTCCTCGTGAATGCCCGCCCTCTGGAGGTGGTCCACTGCAATAGATGGGGGAAAGCGCCGTCACCGAGCATGGAAGCGAATAGATGGAGAGCTGGGTTGGACGCGCCTTCCTGTTCGACGAATCGGAACGCGTACTTGCGCGGCCCGTAGACGGTGGGCAGGGCGGGCCTGGGGGGCGGGGGCGCGCCGGCGAGGTGCGCGTGCTCCGCGGCGTCAACGAGCCAGCCGAGCAGGCCGCGCGACGCCTCGGCGCTTTTCTCCAAGCTCCGACTGTACGCCAGCACCGAGTAGTCGCGCGAACGCTTCTTCGGCAGCTCTGCAACAACAAACACACACTTCGAAACGCAAGACGCGAAAAAAAAAACAAATTTTCGCGTAAGACGAAATAAACGCACGAATTTCCAATTTGAGAGGCTTGAGACTTCGTACGGGCGCAGGAGCCTCGGCCCCACTGGTGGGGGTAACGAATTCGGTGCCTTCTTCTCCCATAGCAATACACGGAATCGAACAAACAAAGAATTAAGGAACAACTCTTAGGGCAATTTCTAAAATATGCAACAGATGCAACAGATGCAACAGGTGCAACAGATCACTGTTCCCGCTTCCAGTTAGCGAGGGGGTGGGGTGGGGGTGGGGGAGGAGTGGGGGCTGGGGAGCGGTGGGAGTGGGAGTGGGGGAGGGGTGGGAGTGGGGGAAGGGTTGGAGTGGGGGCGGGTTCGCTCCAAAAAAGGTGGTTTGTCAAGTCACCTGCCTCGCCTCGTACTGCTTAGGTTTAGTCCTTGCTTAGGCTTAAGCTTCAGAATTAATTGGTTAGGTTTAAGCCTATTTTAAGGTTTAAGGGGTGGGGGAGGGGGGGGCGGCGCACCCAAAAAAGTGGGGTGGGGGTATTCATGTTGGTTAAAACATTTTGTGGATTGTGTGGAATATCTTCTTGAGCTGGCGCCAAACCCGCCACCATGGTCTCGAGCCCCCATTTTGAGAGCCTCTCATGGAGGCGTGGTCATGGCAAAAAAACTGAACAGTAATCCCCCACCCCTCCACACGTACGATCATGTTGTAAATCACACGCTACCTCGCGAACGCACGCAGTGTGTGCCAGGCGGAGGGTGGGACGACATCGATCCATTGGTCGACGGCCGACCAGTAGACGACGCTGGGCCTCCCGTCGCCAGCGTAGGCGCTCTGCGCCGACTTCAAAATCTCCGCCATGTGAGGAAGGGGGGGGCGCAGACTCAAAAAGACCACAGAATGAAAATTGTTCAACAAAATTGCGTATGTACTTTTTGGTCAACTACGGATTAAAACGAGGTCGAAATTATGTTACATTAGGTGTTTGGTCATATAACACGTGAACGAACGCAAAACAACCCTATTTAATTCATAGGTAGGTATCTGCAAGGGGGAGGGGTGGGTTTAGCGGAGACGCCCACTTGAAAAAACCTCACCTTCCCCGTTCTGTCACCTAGCCACAAAAATGATAGAGTAATTAATGCTGGTGAAGTTGGTGCACAATGAAGCATGGCAAATTTACCCCAAAACTCCTTTTCCCATTTAACAGTTTCGCGACACGTCAACAAACGTAGCAATGCAACGAAGAGAAGGAAATGATTTGGTGCAGAATTTGCCCTTTCAGCCCCCCCCCCTCACAAATTTCCTATCCCGGACATTTTACTCGAAATGGCCTCTAGATCCGTTCACCCTCTCCATTCACCCCCACGGTCAAAGCCAGGGGGATGGCTGGGGTATTCGAGGGGAGGAGAGGGTCTCCCGCCATCCCGCCAGGATCGGAAATTTTGGAGAGGGGGGGGTCGAAGTGGAAAGTTTTGTGCTAGAATAGCGCGTAAATCGGTGCTTTTTGGTCCAGAATGTGTCAAAACAACGCCTAAAGAGCACTTTTTAAGCGGTTTTGGGTCACGCTACACTGAAAAGGGACACAAAACACGCATATTCACCCAATTTTTCGATAATGAGAGGGTCTCCCGCAGGTTTGCACAATTTAAAAAAAAAAAAAAAAAAAAAATTCATGCATAAACTTGCTTATTAGCACCAAAACCAAGCTCTTTTTGGGGTTCCCAACTGGTTCCCAACATAGTGCGATACTAAATTATTACAATTGACTAACAATACTAACGATACTAACAACATTTGACTAAAACGATGCTAAATACGCTTCTAAAGGCTTTAGGGAAGCACTAGTACTTGTGTTTGACACTCTAATAGGCTAAAAGTATCTTATAGTACAGGTATTTGGCGCCAATGATGGCTCCTAAGTCAATTTAAAAATTTAATTAAAAAAAAAACTTGAAATTTTTTTTTATGCAACCCCTGGCTCCGCAAGTTATCAGGGATGGCGATGGCCAGTGGAGGGTCGCAGGAAAGCCCGGGATGGCTATACGAGTGGGGCACCCCACCCCCTTACACCCCCGGAGCCCACCATGGCTTGAGAGCATACCGTAACTGGGGGGGGCTGTTGGGGGGGCTTTGGATGCCCCCACTAGTTTTTCAACCACCCCCCAACTTCTCCCCCGACCAGAATTTTCCCAAAGGATTTTCGTCATGTGTAAAACGATAAAGATGAGTAACTGTTGGTGTTTTTCAGTGCTTTTCAGTGTTATATGACCATAAAACAGCTAAATAACACTGTTTACACCCTTTTTATACCCATTTTAGACCAAAAAGTACTATGATAACCCAAACAACGGCCAGCTACCCCCCCCCCCCACTTTTTGCTCCGGAGACCCCCTCCCCCAAAATTGGCCGACTACCCCCCCCCCCCACTCTGCCAGACCCAATTAGAGGTATGCTTGAAGTACCCAACCTACTGACAGAAACGAGAGCATACTCATTCAACAGAGAACTAGCCAATCTCTCAAGTGTGGCTGGCCTATACTGCAGGAGTCCTCTCTATTTTTATGGCTACTTAACTTCTCATGATTTTCAGACTTTTAGTTCAAGGAATTCTCGCAACCTTTCGGGAACTTTAAGATTTATTTTGCTCACTTACCTTTTATGCTACACACCTATGCAAACCCCCCACGTCCCCAACCCAAAAAGGTTTTCCTGTCCCTTGACTAGGGCCGATTTGCTTGGGTACGTGTTTTTCTCCGTCATAAATCATTGAAATAAGGACAACCCCGGCGCTAGTCCAGTTTAGGCGTTCTAAAAAAAATAGGCGTTCAAAAAAAAATTTAGCGTTTTACGATACTTTAGGGATTGACGAAAAAACGCTTATTCTGGAATGGGTAGTTTTATTAATTTAGGCCTTAGCAATATGAACGAGAACGAAGACGAGACAT
>JASAMY010003753.1:0-86205 GCA_030248085.1 Paralinhomoeus sp. GSCO2_6
TAGGTGTAACTGGGTAGGGTGTAGGTAGGGTTCACCCCCCCCCCCCTCAGCTTCGGTCAATCCTGCACGAAAAGTAGGACCACCCCCCCTCAGCTTTAGTCAATCCTGCACTGACTGCAGGTTACCCCTATGGCTGAATTGTGTTTCTCATACTTCCCAAGGTGTTTTTCAGGCCTGTGAGCAGCGTTTATTGTCCAAATGTCAAAAATTTCGCCTGCGGCGCTGTATTCTACGCACCTACAGACCATTTTGGAGTCTTTTGGGCTCGTTTTCGGCCAAAAAATTACCAAATTTTGCCTGCGGCGCTGTTTTTTTTGCTCTAACTTACCATTTTTAGAGTCACTGAAGCGCGTTTTGGCCAAAAATTCACAATTTTTTGCCTGCGGCGCTGTGTTCTCAGCATTCGCGAAGCATTTTCTAGGTCATTATTGAGGCTGGAAAAAGAGAAATTGTATCAAATTTGGCCATGCAGGTCACCCCCAGCGACTTTTGAAAAATCCCAGATTCACCCCCCCTCAGCTTCGATGGCCAGTTACACCTCTGGGTTGGACCTGGGGGTGGTCCTACTTTTTGTGCAGGATTGACAGAAGCTGGGGGCGGGTGACCTCTACACACTACCCAGTTACACCGCAATGTCCCCCCAACCTTTCTCGCAGCGCAGCGCAGAGCCTTCCCACCATAGAGGCACGCTCCATGGAGAGGAACGAAAGCTCACGTGGCAATTCCGTGCCCATTCGATAGAAGGGACTCGAGGCGTTGGGTTCTATAGAGCAGGTGTTGCTCGAGCCCGATCGCTTGATCTTCATCTTGAGCTGCACGCTGCTGCTACTGCCCTGCTGGTTGCTCGTCGACGGCACATCCATTTCCGGCAACTCTTGCAAGTTCTCTGGACGGACAATCTTGTTGAAGTTGAATACAGTGATTTTGGTGTGAAGTTTTTCACAGCGTTTTCCGTGTTCTGCAACAAGCTTTATGCGAGAAGGTGGGTAAAGTATAGCACTCTCGACCGTTTTTTGCGAATGCGTACTCCGCCGTTTTTTTTAGCGGGGTCAAAAAGGAAAAGAAAAAAAAACAACCTAAAACAAAACCGATAGGAGTTAGCTACAAACCTACGCAATGACACGCGGTTGTCGACAAAACTATTTCACCGAGGCTACATGTGAAAACACCGCTAAAAATGCTATGTACTTGCACTAGAAAGGCAAGATATGTACTGCTTGATGCATTGCTCGTGCTGTCGTTCCCTGGCTGCTCTCGTCGGTGGCAGCGGAGCGGCTCGGATGCGTGCGAGGCTCGTGCAGGGGTTCTTCGTAAGGGCGACCGGCACACGGCGACACACGGCGACGGGCAAACTCCACAAGCAATGGGATGGGGCGACAGGGATAAAAGACCAAAACACAAACAAGCGGCCAAACTCTCGGACAGACGAGCGCAGCGAAAGAACGCACATAATAAAACACCTATTACGTCGCAGCTGACGGAAGAACTAAGCTTACGGTACATGCAAATTTCTGAACATAACTATCGGTATTTGCATAAATAATACCGCTCTTTGCAATCGCTCATGCTTGAACGTGCTTACTGTTCTATTCTTATACTGCACATTGCACTGGACGTACACAGATGTTTTCACGGGAGCAGTTATCTACATCACACACGTAGTTGTACGTATACACTGGTCGAGCGACAATGTCATAAAACTCGACTATAGTCGTAAGCAGGACGGATATGACTTCGGTTATTTTGGCGGAGCGGCGGAGCGTGTTGAGGATAGCCTGGTCGGTTTAGTGGCGGAAGAGGAGTGAAACGCCTCGTTTGGGCGGCGTCGTCGGGCGATGCGGTGCGGTGTGGGGGCACGGGCGGGGGCTTGGGCCAGGGCGGCGTCCGCCGAATTGGTCCGAAGAGCTCGGCGCCCGCGAGCCGACTAACGAAGAGTGCGACGCAGATGGCAGCGATCACCTGACCGAAGCGGCGCGCGTTCCGCTGTCGCTCGACCCATCGACGCCTACCGTACATTGGCGGGCATGGCGTAGAGGAACTCGGAGACGCTCAGGTAAACGTGCTCGTTGAAGCAATCCTAGAAGGGGTTTGCGTGGTTCGGGGTCAACGCATCGTGGTGAACTGAGACGCGCTTGGCGACGCGCTTGGCTCACTCACCCCGGCCCACCAGATGGTGGCGTACGCCATGCAGACGATCACCGTGGGCACAGTGACGAAGAACCAGAGCCACATGTAGTTGCGGTTCTCCTACACGACGAAGCGAACCGCGTTGCACAACAAGCGCTGCGCCCGATCGCTTGCCTTAACGGCCCCGTAAGCCATGAAGAGCGTGGCGGGCACGTTGGCGACCGCCAGTATAGCCATCACGATTTGGAGGATGAAGAGCACTGCACGCGGACACGACACCGTTCCACAGACGCTGCTGAATACCTCAGCTGCACTACGCACCGGTGTAACGATTGCGTTCGTACGACTCCGTGTATCTCCGAAAGACGCCAGGGAATCGACTCTTGTACTGATCCAGCCTTCAACGTTGCAACAGAAGCTCTACCGCACTGTTGTCGTCATGACATACCCGGGGAACGCAGGAAGTGGCCTGTCACTCCAGAAAACCTTCAACTGATGAACAACTGGGATTTGCCAGATCATCAGCCCCATTTGTATCAGAGAACAGACCTAAATTGAACGCAGCGGACTCGACAACACCATTTCTAAAGTGCTTACTAGACTCCATCCGGCGGCGACCAAGCAAAGCGTTCTCAGAGTTTTCTTTGTCTTGCCCATGGACAGCTCCTTGCGTTTCTTCAGCTCAGCGTTGCCAAGGCGACCGTCCTTTAGCACAGTGTCGACTATACACTAGTAGCGCTGTGGAACGCACGCGGCGGCGCCCCTCTGTCAACACACAAACGCACACCCGCACCCGCACACACACTCATACTCATACTAGGGCAAGCACCGTCGTCAAGCCGCCGCCTGGCGGCTCGCAGACGAAACGTTGACGGCGAGAAAGACGATATAAAACGCCTCGCAGTCTCTAATTGTCATGTCGACAGTTATTGCGCCGAACTACACAGCACACAATTTACCTATGTTTGCATTACATTTGCATATTTGATTGCGTGTGGAGGATGTTGAACACAAATTTTAATGTGCACGCATTTTCTATAAAAACGACTGAATTAGATAGGAAACATCACCACTTGAGAGAGTCAGCAACTGCCAAAGATGATGCACGAGAGCGGACTACGAAATCATACAAAGATATGCGCACGCCATTGCGATCGCTTGGCACGGGCACCATCGTGACAGCCTTTTAGGAGCGCTTGGCACGATTCTTGCTGTCGGAACGATTGCCGGACTTCGCGGCTGATTTGGGCCGTCGGCTGGCGCTGCCGGAACGCGTGCTGGATCGCGTCGACGGCGCTTCCTCCGCTCCAGCCGCCGCTTCGTCCATCATGGCGAGAATGTCGTCGCCTTTTGGCTTTTTCGTCTTTGACTTCGGCCTCGAGCGTGTTTCCGCGCCGCCTGCGTCGGCTGCGTCGTCACCGCCAGTGGTGTTCAGTTCCTCCATCGCCTTGTCGAGCGTCTTCTTCGAATCCCTCTTAGACGCGTCGATTCTGACCACCTTGGACTTCGCCGCTAAAACCACTTGCGCTATGTGTGGAATTGCAATTGGAGCGAGTGTGTACTGGTTCACCGCTGTCGGCGGACTCTTCTCCAGCGAGAACGACGAATTGTTGCTCGTCGTCTTCGTTGTCGAACAAGGAGAGACTGAAGCCGCCTTTTCGTCCGGAAGAGGCGCTGTCCTTGCCGGTGCCGCCCGACATGAGTAGCGTCTGCAGCAGCCGCAACTCGTCCTTGACGTCGACGTCGTGCTGTCTCGGCTTCGACTTGGATCGTTCCGCGCCTCTAGCTCGACCGTCCGCCGTGCGGTCGGCATGCGCGGATCCGAAGCCGCCGTCGGTCTCCGTCGCGGACGGATCCTTGTACATGTTGCCACCCAAGTTCGTCACACGCTCGCCCTTCTTGGCCGTCTTCGAAAAGTTCCCTTCCTTGGGCGTCAACTCAAAAGAGCCCCCGGCGTTGAATGTCACCTCGCGCTCTGAAACGCTTTCCTAGCTTGGCAGAGTGCGTTTGAGGCCCAACCCGCCAGTCGGTTCACCCTTTTCTCCTTTGACGAAGTAGGTGATGAGGCCCGGCTTCTCGGCCTGAAAGGGCAGTCGGGCGCCGCGCGTGGGGAAGACGAAGCGGCCGTCGTCGTTCTGCTTCTTCTCGCGCAGCAGCAGGGAGACCTTGACGCGCGCCTCCTGGTAGAAGGCGAGCAGCGTGGCGCGCACGAGGCAGAGCTCGAGGCCGCCCATCGCCATGTAGTGCTGGCAGAGCAGCTCGTAGCAGTAGTCGATCTGCGTCTGCAGCGCCGCCGCGCCCTGCACCAGCTTCCGGACGCCGTCGACGTGGTTGAGCGTCACGAGCAGCAGGTCGCGCGGCGACACGCATTGCTGCAGCTGGAACTTCACCGCCATCGTCATGAGGTCGTACAGCTTGTCCATGCTCGTCTGGTTCAGGCGCATAATGCTGCTGTGCGCCAGCTTCTCGAAGAGGGTGCGCATCGCGCGACGACTGTACAGCTCCTGAAGCGGTCTCGCCGGCCGTCGCACTCTTCGGTCGCTGACGCCTCCGTGTCGCGGCACGAACCTGCGCTTTGAAGAGCTCGTCGAGGAACTTCTTGCTGAACATGGTGCTGACGATGTCGGCGAGCACCTTGCCGCTTTTGTCGCTCTTGACACTCTGGGCCTGGAGGCGCTGGTCGAGAATGTAGCACATCTCGCCGCCCATGTTCACGAAGAGCAGCGGCATCGTCCGCAGCGACATCGCTCCAACGACCGCTCGACTGCTCGGCGTTCAGCCGCAACGGCGCCCCACTCAGCGAGATTGATGAAGCGCGCAGACGACGCCTCCTGCGATTGAGAACTCGGATTAGTACTGCTCGTCGCCATGGAGACCGACCGTCGGCAAAGACCACCGCTCTGAGCGAGCAAGGCCAAAGTAGCAGGACAGGGCGCAATCATTAGCGTCAGTAGCATAGCAGATAGCGTCAGTAGCAACGATTCAAACTCTGACAAAGGTGCACTATGCGTCGTACGGCTCCAGCAGCACAACTCTGGCAGTTGAGACACCAAAAACCTCTTCTGGCCGCAGCGCAATTCTACGTTGTGCGCTGACGCGCATGTGTCGGTCATGCAACCATGGTGCGCAAGAGAGATATATTGCGTGTTCTCTGCGAGGCTATAGGCATATTGTCAAACGATATGCTATGTGCGTACGTATGCAGATTCACGACAAAGCATCACGACCAAGTTACACAAAATGATACAAATATACATACATATATTTGCATACAATTATGGTAGTCGGTCAACCGTACACGTTACAAAACTGCTATACTGTTGTTGTCCCTCATGAACCCTTCATAAAGCTTACAAAGCAAACAAAAGAAAGTTCTCTGGAGTTTTTTATCTACAGATCTGTTCACGTAACCTACCTCACCTAATACTTGTAGAAGAAAAGAAAACTGCAACAGATGCCACAGATACTTCTAGATACATTGTGTGCGCCGTACGTTAGTTGTCGTGTGACTTCTTACTGAAAGCATTATAACCAAAAATACTTTGGCTTCGAGGTGTGCACGTCACACAACTTGAGCTCAGGTGGCTAAAGATGGAGCTCCCGCCCTTTGCCCATACACTACTGGTTTGCGCGAACAATATCGACTCCCTCACACATCAATACGAAAGGAGACGGTTGCAGAGAGACGCGATTTCGAATGGTGGCTCAAACGGTATCACAAGTGAGCACCACACAGCATGGCAACTGTGCAGAGCCTAAAGAAATGTCACGGAAGTCAGCGACCGGCGGCTGTGAGAGCCGCCACCACCGCTGACGCAGTCCGCACGCCGGAGGCAACCGCTGCAGCCGCCTTCGTCGCCAGCTGGTGTTCTCCAACGCCACTTGTCGCTGCGTGCAGCAGCACACGGCCCTCGTCGAGCTCGCGTCGGCCGTGCAGAGGGCGCCGCTGGGCAGTTGGCGCCAGCTCTCCTTCTTCACCTTCTCGCGGACGGCGGCGCAGGAGCCGAACCAGCTGTGGTCGACACCGGCCTCTTTCTCGCACGCCACCCGCACCACAAAGAGGAGGGAGTCGTAGATGGTCACGCAGTCGCCGCCGCACTTCTGGGGCGAAGGCCGCCGCTGCCGGACCTTTTCACGCACGAGAGCGCCATCGGCTTTTCCTCGATCGTAGTCGCTGTAGCATGCGCCCGTTAGGTTGCGCTTTCCTGCTTCGAGGACGCTCTTCCACGTTGCCACGCTGCAGTTGACATTGGCCGCGCAGTAGAAGAGGAGGCCAAAACCGCGGTCATTGTACATCCTTTAGTAGTGGGGGGGGGGGGAGCGGGGTCCTAGGACAACCAACTTTGCGTCAACGAAAAAAAGACTTAGCCGTGAGAGCGCTCGTCGCTCGCGCAAAGTTGGTTGTCCTAGGACCCCGCTCCTCCCCCCGCGGAGGTTGGAGCGGTGTGACATTGTGGTGGTGCGCGCGCGCGCGCGCGCGCGCGCCATCGCGCGCGCTCGTCGCGTTCGTCGGCCGCCGACGCCTAGCTGCCGCCAGCGTCGCGCGCCCGCCGCCGCGCGATCGCTGGTCCGTGGTCGCGCGCGCGCGCGCGCGCCGTCGGCGGGGCGTCCGGATAGAGGCCGGCGGCTAGCGGCCCGCCGCCTCCGGCGGCGGGGCCGCTAGCCACCGTTTTCCGTACTTCGCGTCTTCGGCGGGGGGGAGGCCCCCCCCCGCCATTCGCGCCGCGAGGAGCGGTCGGCGCGTCGAAGAGTGCGCGGCCCCCCCCACCCCCCCCCAATTAATTTCGGGCGACACGCGCGAGCACACGCACAATGCGCACACGCGTCCGACATTGGCTCGCCGCTATCGATGCGTGATTCGGCGCGACTCGTCGGCGGGCGCCCACACAGCCCCAGTCGGCGGCCGGCAGCAGCAGCAGTCCGAGAGCGAGCCTCGGCAGCGGGACGCGACGCCGCTCGCGCCGGCGGTGCGGTGTTCATCGTCGAGCGCCTGTACGAATAGCGCCGGCGGCGGCGGAAGGGCGAATTTCCAAAACAACACGCATTTGGTCAGTTGGCCGAGCTTGCGGTGGTGGTGGTGGTGGCGGTGGTGCAGCCCAGGAGGAGGTCCGTCCGTTGTGTAGCACGATGGTGAACGACAACGCCAACGGCCAGCAGCAGGCTTTTGCTCGAAACAGGCGCGAATGCAGCAGCAGTGCAGTGGCTTGGCGGAAGACGCTCGGTTGGCTGGCGCGTATACCAGGAGGAGCGGGTCGAATGTCGAAATGTAGCGTCGCCGAGTCGGGCGCGCGCGCTCGCCGCTGTTGTGTTTATCGCCGCTCGCGGTTGTTTATCGTCATCGCCCCCACTACAGGCTACAGCTTCGTCGCGACGTGGTCGTTTGCCGTCGTCGTCGTCGTCCACACACGGGCGCTGGGAGTGATTTTTGGCTCGGTTTTCGCCTGCGCAAGGGAAGCCGCGCGCGCACGCGCTCATTGCGCAACGCAGCGTTGGTTCGGCACACTGCAGCAGCAGCCGCAAACGAAACAGGGGGGCGCAGCAAGGCGGTGGTCCGCGCCAACCAAGCGCGCTTACGAGTGCGTCCAATCAGATGTAGCAAATAACGCGACATGCGAGCAGTGTGCGACCAATCGTTTGTTTATGCATTTGTATGCGATACACCAGGTATCCAGAATCCACTTGTATTGGCTGTACCGAACGTGGTGCTAGCACGGGCGCTGATTGCATTTCCAAAACGTGCATATCGCAATCTTGGGTTTTGCGTTGGCTTAACTTCCAGGTGGCTCTAGACTTCGTCGTCCTCATCCTCATCATGTCCGAATAATATTTTATTCAACCTTTTCTGGTTGCTGCGCAGGAGACAGGCCAGCAAACGACTCCGTTTCTCCCACGCCTAAAGCTCGTATTTAATCAAGACAACCAAACAGTTTCAGTGTGTAGGCTTACCTTCTCCCTTGCCTCGTCCTCCTCAAGACCATCTTCTAGGAGGGAGTCGATTGTTTGCCTTAATGCTCTGTAGAAATCGGTTTGCTCAAAATTCTTCCAAGTAGCACGTGCATCCTCAACCTCAAATGGGACTGAGATAAATCAACATTACGCCAGCAGACACGTGCGTCGCACCTTTTCCTTAAACTGTTCGAAGAGGTCGTCGTACTTACCGTCTTGTAGCATATCTGCTACGCTAGTCAACAACAGCTCCTTATGAACGAAGTCCTCCAGCATGCTTGCGACTGCTTCCAATTCATCACTCGGTGCACTATCCGAGTCACATTCCTCCTCCTCTTGGTGGTGGATGTTCTCAATATGACGATTCAGGGTGTATTTTGACACATATTCTTTGTTGCAAAGTTTGCAGAAAGGCATGTTATATTCTATGAAGAAGTGATTGCAACACACATGAAACTGAGAGGTGCCTTGTTGTGCGCTGATTTTATATGGCGAATCACGTGATGAACTAGTGTTTGCATTTAAAAATTTCTCCAAAATACTTGGGTAACTGAAAACATCGGTACACAGCAGTATCGCGTAGTCAACTGAGCGAGTATGTACAGGTTGGCACACAATCACCATTCTATCTTGCAAAGCAGATATCACTGCAATCGCTGTTGACGCGATTTGGACGGGAGCTTGGAAGCCGCCCGTTGTCTCAACAGAGCGTCCGACTGATACCGAGCAACAGGGTGACGAGGTCTAGCCGAAGGAGCTCTGCTTCTGCATGGCCGCGGTGATGGCTCCTCGGTGGTCTGCCGTTGGCCGTATGGCCCCAAGTCGAATCGTGCCAGTCGGGAAAACGAGGTGGCACCAGGTTGTACCAACGCTGATGCGTTGGTAGGGGTTGTTTTGTTGTCAGTGGTGGCAGCCGAGCGCGTTGGATGATTGGTGTCATCTGTGCGTGGCGAAGTGGTGACCCTAGGCCAGCCGTCTTCATCATCGCCACCAGCAGCGAAGCGAAGCGGCTCGTCACTGCTCGTCATGACGTCGCTTGACGCGCGCCTCACAGTTGGAAGGCTATGATGGTAGAAACGACCCTCCCTTGGGACGAAGTCACCACTCCTTTGCTGCCGTAGCGGCTGCTGCTGCTGGCCGAGAGAGAGCGCTTGCTTGTCGTCTTCGAAATAGGTGGGCGCAGGCCAGCTAAAGAGCTCATGTTGTCTCTGTTGCGGGGTTGGAGTGGGATAATAGAGTTGGATGGACGGTCTGGCACTGTTGCCACTGCCGCTGTTGTCAATGCCACTCAGATCCAAAGCAGGTTGGCGTGGTGGTGGTGGGCGTGGAGTAGACGAGCCGCCCGGAGGAGGAGGAGGAGGAGGGCCGGCCAAGGTTGAGGCCGGAGTAAGGTGTGCATCGTGGAGCGTCGCTGCCTGCCGTTCGCGGCGACTGTCCGAGATGCCCAGCTGACCCAGTCGTTCGGCTCGATCGGAACTGGCCTCTGACAATCGGAGAATCGTGGCGCCCATCGCGTTCAGTTTCTCCGCCGTTGAGAGGTCGTTCCTCAGGGCCAGCTCTCCGTAGCGACGCTTCAGCCCAATTAGCGTCTCCGTCGCACCATCGCTGCGCATCGCCTCCCGCTCGTTCATCTCCCTCAGCAGGTTCTCGTCCACGAGTCGGGCGATAGCCAACTTGCTGGTTGCCGTCGCGGCGCCGCTGCCACCGCTCGGCTTACTCATACTTGAGAAAGGCGACGATGGCAATTCGAACGCAGTCGGCTGAGCGGACGGCCAGCCGTCGCTTTACTCGCAGACTGTCTGCGCCACCTCTGCCCCGACCGCCGCCTGCTCTTCCTTCGTAGAGCAGTCGAGAGAGGGCGGTTTTGCAACGACTCAACCGACGCCTCTCCTTGACGTCCTCGACTTGGACGTTGCCCAGGTAGACGTTGCGAAGCACTGCTAGCAGGGCGAGCAGCTGCTCGTCCGTCGACTCTCGAATCGCCGCTCTCAGCGCTCCACCACCCCTCGTCTTCAGTTCGGCTATGGCCTTGAGGAAGGAGAGCTGACGCAGGACTGGACCAGTGACGATAGACGACTCTGCCGGCTGCTGCCTGTCCAGCCCCTCTACTCGACTCATTCACCACGCTGTTCTAGGGCTGGAAGACGAGACAGGCTCCCTCGGATGGCAGAAGACCGAGCCGTAAACGACGGTTGGGCGACTCGGCACACTGGACGTAGAGATAGCGGTGCCCTCTCTCTTTTGCCAGTTGGAAAGCCTGGCTGATTAGACCGTGTCTGCCGCTAAAGTATTCCCTAAAAAAAATTCCGAATGCAGTTGGTGGAGGGGGGGGGGGTGAGGTTGGCCGTACCTTTGCAGGGTCGAGCACTGAATGTCTGAGCAGGGCCAGAAGAGAAAGAGACCTGTGGCGTTTTTTCTGACTGTTGAGAGCGCGCCGCTAGCCGCGTGCAGATCTTGAAGGCAAATGAACACAAAAGCGTTTGAGTGGTGACTTTGTATGGTCGCGAGATCGACGAATGTCTCCTTGTGGGCCTTGTCGGATAACCAGCTCTGAGCGTCGTCCACCCAGACGACGTTTACACCTTCCTTCGAGTAGAGAGAGGAGTCGGCTAATGAGGGGTCGACGACGTTGAGCAGCTTTGTTTCGCAATTCAGCCGCTTGGCCACGTCCGAGTAGATGGATTGATACTTGCGATAGAGTATAATCAGTTTGGCGGGCTTTCCACCTTCGCAGTAGTCTGCAAAGTTGGTGAGCAGTCGAGTTACAAGGTGGGATTTGCCGCTTGCAGTAGGGCTGAAAGACAGTTGGGGTTGTGTTGCAGTTGGTCAAGCTGCAAATTCTCACCCGGCTACAATGTAGACTCCACGCTTGAGTTTATACTCTATGGAATCCAAGGAGTCAATCCAAGAACTGCTGCTGCTCATCCCAGAGCCAAGAGGTGCTGGGTGAGAACCGTCTCAGAAACCACGATACGACCGCTCTGTCGTAGCTTCCGCGGGTTGCTGCCGACAACTGTTCCAGGAGTCGTGAGAACGAGGCTGCCAAGGGTTCGTTGCAGGAGCCCACCAGCTCGTCGCCTGGGGATCGGGTGTTGATGGTGGGTGGAAAGAGATGGGAAAGAGCATAGAGCGCCCAAAAGCCACACACTTGACTGCTCTCTCCTTGAAAGGCTGTCGAGTTGTAGCTCCAGCTGCCGACAAGCGAGTCTAAGGCCTTCACGAGGCGCTCTCCTGGCTCGTCACCCAGCGGGTCCAGGAGATAGCAAGAGTCGTCGTCAAAGGCGGCGAGCACCCAGTGAGACTCGGACTTGAGCCACAACACAACGTTGAACCCGAGTACGGCCTTTGCAAAGACGAGGTCTGCTTCGCTGTTTGCAATATAGCAGTTGCGACGGGTCACTGCTTTGGCGCACTTTTTCAATAGCCGTGTTCGCATCGCAACATCGGACGCAAATGATGAGAGAGCACGATTGCAAGTCTATTTCAATAACGACACGACGATAGGGGTAAGGGGGGGGGGGGAGGGGTCGAGAGGGCATCAAAAGGAGCCTGGCACATAGGAAGTTGACCAAACGAATTGATTCGTCATGCTGACGCGATCCTCAAAGAAGCCGATTGCGAACATCGTGTGCTGACTCGTGAGTGCCTCCTTCAGCTCCACGTGGATGGAGAGACGGCCGACCTTTACCGGAGCCGCATAGTCCGTAGGCGGCAGGTCGTCATCCGTCAAACTCAGCCCAAAGACGGTGCTGCCATTTACGTAGCTGGACAGCGTGTAGTCGGAGGCGCTGACATCAAATCGATTCTGAAACCAAAAACACCAGAAAAGGTTAAAATTAGTGCCACCCAACTCGCCTTTAAGCCAATGGCGTCCAGAAGACGCGCGTAGGGCAAGAGCAACTTCGTCCCGAGGCCATCTTCGATGTCAAACTTGTATTCTTTTTCCATGGCGCCACGGGGCCATATCGATGACTCATGCTGCACATACAGTCTCCTGACGTTAGCGTGCTCAAACTTGAACATATTCTTTTTGTAGTCGCCGTTGACTCTGGCAGTCTCTTGGAGGACCAGTAATAGTACAGCTGGTTTTCTGCCACTCGAGACCTAAAGGCGAGGAAGACAAGAGACAAGCAGAATGCGAGCGGCGCCAACTGGTACCTCCAGCTCGAATGCTTTCTGATTTGTTGGCCAGCTAATAGGGCCTCGCGTCTGCATTCTTGTAAAGTAGAAGTTGACTGATGAGCTGTTCAGCCGCTGGTGTAGTGCCAGCGACAGCTCGGGTCTCAGGAGGTGGCGGTAGAGAAGCGCCTGGGCACTCATAAACTCAACAACTGGCTTGCGAGTTGTCTCGGCATTGTCGGCGAGCAATCGCTGCGAGTCCTGTACAAGCCCATCGACAAGCAAACCCTAGTGAAACTGACACGCAACCCACTGAGAGGTTTGTCAAGATGATCGTCATGCGTGTTCCCCATGGGAGATATTTGCAGTCGGCCAGGAATGGTAGTTCCAGAGGCATGACCATTTGAACATTTAGCCCGCTTGATGTGGTGAACGTTTGACGTGCATCGAAACCCTTGTTCTTCTTCTCCTCGGTCGAGTCCATCTCGCCTGCAAGCAGAAGGAGCAATTGGGGTGCGGCGCAGTGTGTACGCAATGCCACCATCGTCATCCGGGTGATAGAAGTTGGTCTGCTTGGCGTAGACTTTCTGAGAGCCGGAAGAGAGCAGTCGTGTTTTTACATACTGCTCAATGTTGTAGGCATTGGTACAGCAGATGAGTTGTTCGTTTAGCTTCACGACCAGTCCAGAAAATAGCGTCGATGGGGCTAGGCATGGTAGCGCAACCCTGCCCGCTGTC
The DNA here is from genome assembly GCA_030248085.1 of Paralinhomoeus sp. GSCO2_6. Classification (NCBI taxonomy): domain Eukaryota; kingdom Metazoa; phylum Nematoda; class Chromadorea; order Monhysterida; family Linhomoeidae; genus Paralinhomoeus; species Paralinhomoeus sp. GSCO2_6. The sequence goes on from JASAMY010003753.1 coordinate 12,931, forward strand.
GCCGCGTCATCCTGAAAAGGCCACGCATTAGCTGCTTGTGACGCGCTCGGCTCTCCTCTTACCGTTGGCTTGACTCGCAGCTGAAATACAATGTACATTCGTGGGTTAGTGACCATGCTGGAGCTCGGCTGTATGGTCCAACTAATCGTCTTTCCCGACAGCTCCAAATGATCTGCCGGTTGCTAAAGATCTGCCGGTTTGCAGAGTGGCGTCCTCTGACACTCGCACGTGCACGGATCGGCTCACCTCGATCGTGACGGTCTCAACAATATCCCCCGACAGCGGTGGCTGTTGGGGGAACCAGTCGACTTCTACTCGTCTATCGGACATGTCGTCAACTTGGTCAAAAGGGTGGTGACCGCCGGTTCAGAGGGCGCAGAGCAGCTGAACGCTTTTTCGCTTCAGTCACGATTGCGCTGGTGCTGTTGCCAACTCTCACATTGCACGTTTTCTGCTTCTTTGCTTTGCGGATTGGGCGTCTTTGTGGTTTGCTGCTGGCGCTCTTGACGGTGGCAGGGCGACTTCTGCTGCTGGGTATTTTGGCAGCCGACTGAGGCCTGGCGCGAGGCGCTTGGGATCTGCTCTTGTTTGATTCGGCTTTTGCGGCAACTGTCTTCCGCTTTTTTTTGTTGGCTGTTGGGGTAGATTTGAGTTTTGTGACTTTACGAGTCACTTCTCGATGACTGCGACGTCGTCCTGCACCGACTCTATCGTCGAGCGCTCTGGCGACCGCTCTGGACTTCTGAATTTCGTCCTCGGGGTAGTTGAGCAGCTCTAGACCCAGCTTTTGTGTTCCTTCAGTCAATTCGATGCTGTTGCTGCTCGCCAACGACGACTTTTTTTTGCCTCGAAGGCTGTCCACCAATCCGACCATGTGGCAGCAGTAGTCTAGCTGTGTAGCAGGCTGCGGTGGGTGGCGGCAACAGATTACAGGAAAAGTAAGAGAAAGACACTAGGCACGAGTGCGCGCACTTCTTTATATACTGCGCTGTAATTAGCAAACACCACATTCATTTATTGGACCACAATAGGCAACTAGAAGAACGACGGTAGTCGACGACGCAATTTCAATTCGATCATAAAGGGTGGAGGTTTCTGTTCCTCTGTGGCAACTATTGGAATGATTTGTCCATGCATTGCCCATTTGAAGGAAACTGTAAACGAGGCCAGAGACGTTTTAACGACATCGTAATAATCTATCCTGGAGGGTCGTATGCAACAGTCGCGTCCTTTCAAGTCGAACACGCCCAGCGACTGCGTCCAAGGCTTGTTGTAGCAGATGGTCTCGGAACAGAAGTCGGTTTCGATGTCGACAAGGTTGGGCAGGAGGCTATCGGTCGTCCGCGTGCCAGTCAATGTAATACCATCTTTTCCGAAGGCAACTAAACAGCAACCGTTTGCATACACATCAGCAACGCTTCCCTTTCACCTCGCTTCCATCACTACTCACCATCCATAATGTGGCCATGACTGCCCGAGTCGACTTGAAAGGCTCCTGACATTGACCTGTCGAGCAGAAACGCATGCTTCTCGTTGGGCATTACAAACGAGAAAGTGTTGGCTGCTGTCTTCTTTAGAGAGAAGGCGTCCACATCGTTCAACTCATCGGGAAGGTACGTCAGAAAGTTTAGCGCCACACTTTCTAGACTCTCATAGACTATGTTGGGGATTTCAACCGTCTTCCAGGGCGAGTCATCCACATCCAGGCAGTACATAAATTTGTGAGCTGGCATAAGATTTGGCACGAAGCCGTTGACAAGCACTTGACTGACGCCAATTTCCCAGCCGGACTGAGAGAGGGCTTTGTTCTCCACATCAGAGACAGGCACATCGCTGTAGTGGAATATCCATGAGTCTCCAATAAAGCCTTTGGGTGGACCAATTCTAAGGAATAGTGTGTCGGAGCCTAGAGGGTTGGCAGACATGCCTGCTGCCGCTGCTTAGTGGAAGGTTGGCGCTGGCGCCTTCACTAGGTCCTCCTCGTTGACAGAGTAAGGTAGGCGTTCACCGCTGGCAACCTCTTCGAGTAGGTAACGGACAACTGGTACTGTTGGTTTGATGCCGACCACTTGAAATAGGCGCTCCTCGTATTGGCTAATGTTGCTCTTGGCAAAAGTAGGCCTTGAAAAGTCCACGAGACGAACAAAATGACCAATCGCAAATTTTGGCTTTGAGGGTGGTGGCATCTTATGCTTCTTGAGTCTCCGCCTGTTCAAAAGTATGCCAGCATGCGCGTCTAAAAGATGATACGCTTGCACGTACAATCTCGAACATTAGAAAATTGTTGCAAACCCAGTGTTCTGTTGGGCACCATGTCTGTAACAGAGTTTACAGACTCATTTATCGAACCTTCCACCTTTGCAATGGCGCCAAATATATTTTTGATTTGCCTGGCTCGTTGCATTCGCCCCAATCGAACTCGAACTGTACGGATCAGCCTCTCTGCAAAACTTGTCTTGTGCTTTTGAGCTGGCGAAGTAAATACTTGTCGAAATCCAAGCTCCGTTGCGAGACGCGCCACTGGAGCATTAGCAAACTCCGTTCCACGATCTGAATTACGTTATTTGGCTCATGGATGATGTGAACATTGCATAGTTGCGCGAACCTGTGTAGAGAACGTCCAGATTGCCCCACCGTTGCCGAACCTCTCGAATACAGTCCACAACTTTGGCAGCACTAACACTTCTATGGGGAAACAGAGCTACTCTCTTACTATACGCGTCGATGAAACATACAACGTACAATCCCTTAAAGCGCATCGAATCCGCAGCGACCAAGGCACCAATCTTAAATTCGAATTCATAATGATTACGACTAACGTAATTCTTTAATCGTCGAACTTTTGGGCTCTCCCTATAGAAGTTGTATGGTAGTGTATCTGAAATGAATTGTTCAATACTTGCAAGGGACAGAGTAGGAAACTTGGCTTTTACAGACTTGGCAAACTGTCTAGCGCCAGCGAACTGACTGGGCCCATTAATCCATTCTGAGAGCAGTCGTTGTTTCACTTCTGTATTCATTGGGACAGGTCACGTTGGCTACTATGGTAGTTCTACTCAAATATCCTGCCAGTAGGTACAAGGCTGATGCACAGATTGCAAAGGTTAGGGCGCGGGCAAAACTGCGAGCGTTTTCTCGGTTGAGCGGGACTTGCACTAGTTGATAGAACAGTCGAGCTCTTAGAGATTGTGGCGATGATGGCGTTGATGTCTGTTGTTGGCCGTGCCGAAGGGCGTCCTCTTCACTGTCCGTAAAATTCGTTTCCGAGAGCGCCTCTTCGCCGCGCCTCGCCTCGTCGTTCTCCTCCTCCTCCTCTTGGTGGCTGCTACTATGGGGAAGTCTAAGGGAGCTGTCCTCTTCTTCTGCACCTCTCTTGAGAATGAGCGCGATGAATAGTAGAGACGCGCACACGACCGTGGCGACGAGGGACGAGAATATCCACCAGTTGACTCGGAGGCTGGACGTTGTAATTTGCTGACCGCAGTCGTTTTTGGTTGGGGCGGCGCTTGTACTATATTCCTGTTGAACGTCTTTTAGCAGTTGATAGAGAATGTTAAAAGCGTTTGCCCCGTCTTTCATATATTCGTTTGCCAAGCGAGCAACTCTGGTGGTGTTGGAGCCCGCCTTCAATCCTTCCACTGCAAGGGAGCTGGGATGGACCAGAAGTTGGATGAGCACCGCGTACGAGCACCTATAAACGCAACTCGTACTTTGCACAACATTGCAACAACTTTTGCTGGTACTTCATTCACGGTCACTGCTCGACACTTGCCCAGCTTCCCTTCTCGCGGCTGCCAACTGATTTGGTCCGATTATTCCACTATATCGAGATTCGTTGATGTCGACCAGGCAGGATGTGCTCTTGACGCAGGCGTCGTCCGCACCCTTGTCGTGAGAGTACGCGCGAATGACGCTGTCCACTTCTGCAATCTTCCTCAATAGACGCTCCCTTTGTAGTTGGTGGAGAATTGAAAGCGGGTCGCAAAGAGGAGACCAGGATAGATGCTGGTTACATCCGTTTACGGATGTTCTAGTTTCGTTGAATGGACGCGAGCGGGTTGTGCTGAGCACCAGCAGCGCTACTGAGAAATACAAACGCATGACTGACGCCTGAGGCGGCGAACCAGACGGTTAAATACTTGCTCGCATGTCGCGTTATTTGCTACATCTGATTGGACGCACTCGTAAGCGCGCTTGGTTGGCGCGGACCACCGCCTTGCTGCGCCCCCCTGTTTCGTTTGCGGCTGCTGCTGCAGTGTGCCGAACCAACGCTGCGTTGCGCAATGAGCGCGTGCGCGCGCGGCTTCCCTTGCGCAGGCGAAAACCGAGCCAAAAATCACTCCCAGCGCCCGTGTGTGGACGACGACGACGACGGCAAACGACCACGTCGCGACGAAGCTGTAGCCTGTAGTGGGGGCGATGACGATAAACAACCGCGAGCGGCGATAAACACAACAGCGGCGAGCGCGCGCGCCCGACTCGGCGACGCTACATTTCGACATTCGACCCGCTCCTCCTGGTATACGCGCCAGCCAACCGAGCGTCTTCCGCCAAGCCACTGCACTGCTGCTGCATTCGCGCCTGTTTCGAGCAAAAGCCTGCTGCTGGCCGTTGGCGTTGTCGTTCACCATCGTGCTACACAACGGACGGACCTCCTCCTGGGCTGCACCACCGCCACCACCACCACCACCGCAAGCTCGGCCAACTGACCAAATGCGTGTTGTTTTGGAAATTCGCCCTTCCGCCGCCGCCGGCGCTATTCGTACAGGCGCTCGACGATGAACACCGCACCGCCGGCGCGAGCGGCGTCGCGTCCCGCTGCCGAGGCTCGCTCTCGGACTGCTGCTGCTGCCGGCCGCCGACTGGGGCTGTGTGGGCGCCCGCCGACGAGTCGCGCCGAATCACGCATCGATAGCGGCGAGCCAATGTCGGACGCGTGTGCGCATTGTGCGTGTGCTCGCGCGTGTCGCCCGTCAATAAATGGGGCGGGGTTGGGGCGGGCGCGCACTCTTCGACGCGCCGACCGCTCCTCGCGGCGCGAATGGCGGGGGGGGGGGGCCTCCCCCCCGCCGAAGACGCGAAGTACGGAAAACGGTGGCTAGCGGCCCCGCCGCCGGAGGCGGCGGGCCGCTAGCCGCCGGCCTCTATCCGGACGCCCCGCCGACGGCGCGCGCGCGCGCGCGCGCGCGCGACCGAGCGACGCGCGGCGGCTGACGAGCGATCGCGCGGCGGCGGCCGCGCGACGCTGGCGGCAGCTAGGCGTCGGCGGCCGACGAACGCGCCGCGACGACGGAGGCGCGCTGGCGGCAGCTAGGCGTCGGCCGACGAACGCGCCGCGACGCGCGCGCGCGCGCGCGCGCGCACCACAACAATAACGCAACGCCACACGCTCCAACCTCCGTGGGGGGAGGAGCGGGGTCCTAGGACAACCAACTTTGCGCGAGCGACGAGCGCTCTCACGGCTAAGTCTTTTTTTCGTTGACGCAAAGTTGGTTGTCCTAGGACCCCGCTCCCCCCCCCCCTACTACTCCTTTGAACTTCTGATTGATAGTTGAACAGCTTGCACGATGGCTGGCTGTTAATAATAGTTGTCGGGTTACTGCGATCCGTCACTACTTCGTATTCGCAAATCCCGCACGACTCAGGCGACCCGTGTAGGTTCTCATCCATGCATGAGTAGACAAGATGCTGCGCTCGCTTGGTCCTCTGCGGCCTGCCGACGACATCGTTGCGCATTGTCAGAGCGACAGTTGGCAGTGTTGGCAGCCAGACGGCGGGATTGTTGCAGTCGACGCCCTGGCAGCACCAGCGTTGCTCCTCTGCCGCCTTAGTGGAAGGCGTGGGCTCGTCGATGCAGTGGTCGTCAGTGTCGTCAGCCTGAGCGGCGTCGCAGCCGAACTCGACGAGGGCAAAGGCGTTGCGCGACGTCGACGGGCGCCAGACGACGGTGCAGACGCCGTCGCAGCCGCGAGACGTCGGCGCCGGCAGCCAAGGAACCGACGGCGGGACGACCACGAAGCCGAAGAAGCAGCCTGAGAACGCCACCGAGGGCGTCAGAAACGCCATTAAAACATTCGATGATTTCATGTTTGAATAATACATAAAAGACTAAGTTGTTCAAATAACGATTGCATTGCCCCGCCGCGTTTACAATCAATTAATATATCGTGTCTGAATATTCGAATAGGGTATTCTTCTATGCATCGACGGTATGCATCAATGGAAAAAAGAACCAAAAGCAGCCCAAGATGCAGTATTTACGTAAAGACACTGACTAACAGATCGATATTTGTATGCAACTGTGGTTGTCCTTGCACAAACCTAGCGGAAAGCTCGAACAGATGTGTACAGAACCTATATGTGTGGCAGCTCACACTACATTCTTCAGACACAAAAGACTGAATGTATGTGCGGTGCGCAGCAACGCAACTCGTAGTTGAACAACTTCTTGCTTTATGTACAAGCAAAAATGAACCCCGAAGCATTAATCGTATTGCTGACCTCATTGTCGGTGGCGTATGCGGTCTGCTTCTACGGCTTCGTCGTCGTCGCTCCGCCGACGGCTCCGCCGCCGGCGTGGCTGCCGGCGCCGACGTCTCGCGCCTGCGACGGCGTCTGCACCGTCCACTGGCGCCCGTCGGCGTCGCCCAACGCCCCCGCCCTCGTCGAATTTGGCTGCGACTCCGCTCCGTCCGCTGCCGACAACGACCGCTGCGTCGACGCGCCCACACCGACGACGATGGCAGAAGAGGAGCGGCGCTGGTGCTGCCGAGGAGTCGGCTGCAACGACCCCGCCGTTTGGCTGCCCACAGTGCAGGTGGCAGCACCCCAAGCCGTCGCATTAAACAACTGGTTCATGCACAGTTCGCACAGGACAAAGCGGGCAGAGTATCCTTTCTACTCGTGTCTGGATGAGAACCCAAAACTGCGAAAGTATTTTGATTTATGCGATAATTGTGGCTACGAAGTGTTGACTACTCAAGGCAGCCTGGCAACTATTTTTAACAATATTCCAAGATGCGTTGCCATGCAACGCCGATCAAAGGTTGTCAAGTTGTTCGATGAGCTCGGTTTCGGCATCCACTACTACTGCGCGCCCAATGTCGACTGCAGCGTGGCAACGTGGAAGAGCGCCCTTGAAGCAGGAAAACGCAACCTAACGGGCGCATGCTACAGTGACTACGATCGAGAAAAAGCCGATGGCGCTCTCGTGCGTGAAAAGGTCCGGCAGCGGCGGCCTTCGCCCCAGAAGTGCGGCGGCGACTGCGTGACCATCTACGACTCCCTCCTCTTTGTGGTGCGGGTGGCGTGCGAGAAAGAGGCCGGTGTCGACCACAGCTGGTTCGGCTCCTGCGCCGCCGTCCGCGAGAAGGTGAAGAAGGAGAGCTGGCGCCAACTGCCCAGCGGCGCCCTCTGCACGGCCGACGCGAGCTCGACGAGGGTCGTGTGCTGCTGCAGAGGCGTCATCTGCAACGACGTCGACAAGGCGCACATGAACGTCGTCGCGCTCTTCAACCTCAGCGCCACCACCACCACCGCCAGCACACCGACCACAAGTACGACGACGACGACGACGACAACAACGACGACGACGACGAGTACAACCACCACCAGCAGCACTACGCGTTCAAGGTCGACGATGACCAACAAAATAGACAAGGGCGAAGCAACGGCAGCTGGCGTTGGTGAACACCCACAGGCAACGAAGGCGGCTCCAGCGCTCGCCTACGGCGTGTGGACTGCATCAGCTGTGGTAGCGGCTCTCACAGCCGGTCGCTTGCTTCCATGACTGGTTCTGCATAGTAGCCATACTTTGTCGTTTGTGTGTGTGATAGGAGATGCCGTTTAAGCCACCATTCGCAAGTGCATCTGTCTGCGACATCGCTCCTTGTATTGTTCTTGAATGAGGATCGAATGTGGTCAACAATCTCTGCTTCACACGCAAAAAAAAACGCGTAGACACACGCATAGACCTATAGCAACGCCAATATAATGTCTAGACTACGACGTTTCCCACCCAGACAGCTAGCGCAAAACGAATGCCGAATGTTCGCCTCGACTGCTATCTAAAAACCGATTTATAATCATCCGCGTCCGTCATCCGCGTCCGCCATCCGTCAACGACGGATGATTATAAATCGGGAAGTTTGACGGACGCGGATGACGGACGCGGATGACGGATGGAGTTGGCCAACTTTCAACTTTTGACGGATGACGGACGCGGAAGGGTTGAAAAGGCGCGCGGTCTCGTACGGAAAGCGTGCGCGCGGAAGGAGTTTACAGTACGACGAGTTCACGATTGCGCGCTTAACACCCAAATCTACCATAATGTGTGAAGGGTTTCCACGCGAGACCCAATTCATTTAACACTTGACGGACGAAAAATGACGGATGATTATAAATCGAGCAATTTGCGCGTGACGGACGCGGATGACGGACGGCGGATGGCGGATGACGGACGCGGATGATTATAAATCGGCCTTTACACCGACTACCGTTACACTACTGCAGCGGTGGTCCGCCTACAACCCGGCGCCTTAGCTCCAGCGGTGGTCGCAGGTCCTTTCCTTCAGGGACGCACGGGCCAATGTCGGGCTCATTCGCCGGCCCCGACAACGACGCTAGGAAGAGGAGCGCCGCCGCTACGCCGGCGGCACTGGTGACGCACTAAAGGCAATAACACACGCCTCCGTGCGGCACCGGGCGGCACCGGGCTTCACTGTGCCGACCGGTTCACACGCCTCCGTCCGGCACGGGGCGCGTGTGCATGTGATAGGCGCGTCCGGCTGACTGGTGCTGACCGTCCGGTGCCGCCCGGTGCCGCACGGAGGCGTGTGTTATTGTCTTTAGGCAGAGCGAACCTAAGCCCCCTACGTAACTAAGGGTAAAATTGTTGACCGCAGATAAATATGTGTGCACGGCTGATTAAAATGCACGCACCGCATATGCATGCGCTGCATATGAAAATGCAATACACGGCACGCTCCGCAGATAAATATGGAGGTTCCGTAACTAAAGCGCACGTGTTCACGAATACAGTATGGGTACTACAATGGTGGAGGGCATACGTGTAACCGGGTTTTTGAAGTGGGGGGGGGGGGAGGGTCGGAGACCATTCTGGGGGGTTGGGGGGGGGGGTAAGCAGATTTGAAGAGGGAGGGGGTGTCAGAGGGTAAAAAAGTGTACCTAAATAGTGTCTAAATAGGCACTTTTTGGTCAAAAATAGGTTAAATAGACTATAAATAGCGTTATTTAGCTGATTTTGGGTAAAAAAAAACACTAAAGAAGGCGAAAAATACACTACTTTTTACAGTTGCAGACAAGATGGAAAACTTTTGAAAAATTCTGGGGAGGGGGTTGGGGGGGGGGGTTGGGGAGGAGTTGGGGAGGAGTTGCAACAACACACAGGATTCAATCGGGTTCACGTACTCTCCCTGTTGGCCACGCACGGACTCCTTGGTCTCTAGCACGTATAGTTGGGCACGTGGTTGTCACAGCAGAACGCATAGAACGTTTCTTCATCACGTCCACTACAGAGCGTTCCACAGCAGCCTGCAGCTTGCGGCTCCTCAGCTGGTTTTGTCGCAAATCTCGTTCTGTAGGTCAGTGTTTCTCATGTAAATACTGCATCTTTGTTGGTCTATTGGAATGTTGCCTTTGATTTTGCCAAGAATTTTGTTTGCTGGAATCTTCTGGGGCGAAGGCCGCCGCTGCCGAACCTTTTCACGTACGAGGGCGCCACCACCTTTCCTCGATCATAGTCACTGTAACATGCGCCCGTTTGGTTGCGTAGGTTGCGTTTTCCTGCCTCAAGGGCGCTCTTCCACGTTGTCACGCTGCAGTTGACATTGGTGTTGGAGTGGAGCCGAGCTGTTAGAAGAATTCGAAGAAATTTACCGGAAGCGCCCTAAATATATGACATTCTGATCTACCCTTTATCTGTGCGCATTCTATTATCTCGGGGAGTTCTCGGTCTCGGGGAGTTATCTCGCGGTCGTCGTCGGCAGTGGACGGAGCGGCGCCGCAGCCGAACTCGACGAGGGCGGAGGCGTTGCGCGACGTCGACAGGTGCCAGACGACGGTGCAGACGCCGTCGCAGGCGCGAGACGTCGGCGCCGGCAGCCACGGCAGCGGCGGAGTCGCAGGCGGAACGACGACGACGAAGCCGAAGAAGCAGACTGCGAACGCCACCGACAGCGACGCCAGCAAGACCATTAACAACACGATCCATTTCATGCTTGCGTAAATAAATACATAAACGAACAGGTTATTCAACAACCAAGCTGCATTGACGCGCAGCGTTTGCGTTTATAATTTAGGTATCCTTTGTGTTCGAAGCACAAAGGATACCTTTGTGCTTCGAAGGTCAGCTCAGCCTTGCGCCGCAATTTCAAACCCATGGCGTGTTTTTGCAAAGACAGACAACATTTGGCGATTAGTTTGGTGAGACCAGGGCCACTTAGCAAGTATGTACTCCGTAGTGTGGGGGGTCCCTTTTAGTGGGGCCTCTTTCAGTGCTGCCTTTATGCAAGTTCACGTTTGAACAGTTGCCCAGTGTCCCCATCCCTAGTCGCAGCTGCACACCAAGTTTCAGATCATTTCATCCACCACAGCTCATTGTGCTGCCATGATATATTTTGGTGTGGTTTCTGCGTCCAAATTCAAGTTTGAACAGTTTCCCACCATCCCCATCCCTAGTAGCAGCTGCACACCAAATTTCAGTTCATACCATCCACTAAGAGCTTATTGTCTTGGAATGAGTTATTTGGGTGCTGTTTCCACCTCCAAATGCATATTTTCCAATTTTCCCATTATCCCCACCCCTAGTGGCAGCTACATACCAAGTTGCAGTTCATTCCATTAACCACAGCTCATTGTGCTGCAATGAGTTATTTGGGTGCTGTTTCTGCATCCAAATGCCAATTTTCCCATTTTCTCATTATCTCCATCCCTCCACACAAACCACCCACACCCCCCCCCTAGTTGCAGCTACACACAAAGTTGCAGTTCATTCCATTAACCACAGCTCATTGTGTTGCAATGAGTTATTTGGGTGCCATTTCTGCATCCAAATGCACATTTTCCAATTTTCCCATTATCCCAACACCTAGTGGCAGCTGCACACCAAGTTTCAGCATTCAATCCATTAACCACAGCTCATTTTGTCTCAATGAGTTATTTGGGTGCTGTTTCTGCATCCAAATCCATATTTTCCAATTTCCCCATTATCCCCACCCCTAGTTGCAGCTGCACACCAAGTTGCAGTTTATTCCATTAACCACAGCTAGTTGTGTTGCAATGAGTTATTTGGGTGCTGTTTCTTCATCCAAATGCATATTTTCCAATTTTCCCATTATCCCCACCCCTAGTGCCAGCTGCACACCAAGTTGCAGTTCATTCCATCCACCACAGCTCATTGTGTTGCAATGAGTTATTTGGGTGCTGTTTCTTCATCCAAATGCATATTTTCCAATTTTCCCATTATCCCCATCACTAGTAGCAGCTGCACACCAAGTTTCAGTTTATTCCATTAACCACAGCTCATTGCACTGCAATGCACTATATATTCTTTAACCAACACTAAATAGGGAAATCAGAGCAATTATTACCCTCAATGCCACACATTATCTGTCCCATGCACCGACGGATCCAGGGGGAGGGCGGGGAGGCGCCCCTGGGGCGGGGGGGGGGGGGGGGAAGGGGGGGGGGGGGAGGGGGGGGGGAGAAGGCCCCCCCCCCCACCCCTCTATTTCCCTTAAAAAAAAAACTTCTACATTAAAAAAAAATTTTAATTTTTCCCCCCCGTCCCATGCCACCATTGACCATCACAGATTCAAATTCAAATCTTACCTGTTACACCAAGAACATGCCACCACACCTCAGGTTAAAGGTCGAGTTTTCCACATATAACTCAACAGCCTTCTGGCTTAGCGGTGATGTGTTGCTCTCACGCGCGACCTCCCAGGTTCAGATCCTTTTAGTGGCTTTCCAAAAAAATGGCGCAAATTTGAAAGTTCAATGTTCAATGTTCAAAAGTTCAGTGTGGAAAAAGGCGCAAAAAGGCGCAAATTCAACTGGCTACAAAAGTTGCAAATTTGAACTCGTGTTAACAAACCAACCAACCAACAACTTTGAGGATTAGTTTGTCTGACCAGGGTCAGGTCTGCAGTGTTTTGTTGTTTTGTTGTTCTGGGTCTGATTGTTTTGGGTCTGATTGTTTTAGGTCTGATTGTTTTAGGTCTGATTGTATCAGGTCTGATTGTTTCAGGTCTGATACTTTCAGGTCTTGCCCCTTTCAGGTTTGGTCCTTTCAGGACTGATCCTCTTTGTTTGGTTCTTTTATGTCTGGTCTCCACTATCCCCACCCCTAGGAGCAGCAGATGTTTCAGTTCATTCCATCCACTGCACAGCTCATTCTGTTGCAATGAGTTATTTGGGTGCAGTTTCTGTGCACAAATCCAAATTTGATAATTTCCCCCCTCTGCCCAGCCCGTGTGGCACCTGCACACCAAGTTTCAGCTCAATCCATGCAGTACACTGCATACTACACTACACAGGGTTTTCGTTGAGTCTGTGGGGCTGCCAACGCGCCCCAGTTCCCCAGTTATACATGTTACGGGGGGGGGAGGGGCTGCCCCCCCCCCCAATTCGTAAGTCCCCCCCCCCTCCACAGCACTAGCGGATCCAGAAGGAGGGAGAGGGTGGTCTCCACCTCCTCTCAGCCCAGATTCAAAAATTTGATCTTCTCCCTCCCGTTGTCAGAAAATCCTGGATCCACTAGTGCTGCCCAGCCCTCTCCCAAGATTAGCCCACCCCCCCCCCATTACGTCTGTGGGGCTGGAGACGCGCCCCAGTCATACACGCGGCGGGGACTTACTTCCCCTGGGTTGTGCGCGCGCTAATCTCTCCATGCGATCTACGCAGCACACATCTCCGCGCGCGTATGAATGGAGGCAGACGTTTTGTCACGGCGTAAAAGGGACAAGGTAAGGTAACGTCGTGTATAATGCGACAGTTGCAATGAACCGTTCTTCCGCTTGTCAATGGAACGGTTCATAATCGGCTAACAACATTTGTTGCGTCCCATTCGTCCGTCCGTCCGTCCGTCCGACGGTTAGTCTAGGATTAGGCATAAATGTAGGCTTAGGCTTTGCTTAGGCTTTGACTTCGCTTACGTTTCGGACTCAGCGGACGCGGCGGGGATTGGATTGTGCAGTGTTCGCTCGACGGCCGATTGTCCGGCTTTGCAGCAGCTCATATTCTACTTTGGCTTCTTTGTTGGCTCACTCAACCGTTACTTGGGACTGTGATGCCGCTCATTTTCAGTCACTCATATGTCCGATGTATACCTCAAGCTATGTGTCCAGACAAATCTGCGCGTCTCTCTATGGATCTGTGTGCGTGCGAGGTGCGACACCAACAAAGAATATTGTCGGTCTGTGTGTGTGCGATAACAACAACGAATAATATGTGTACGTATTCCATTTGTGTTTACGTTATGTAGTGAGTATTCCATTTATACGCGCTAACGCGGCCGCGTTGCTGTCGCATAGCGCACATTACCGCGTTCGATTGACGCATCACACAACCCCAGGGGTAGTAAGTCCCAGGAATCGTCATACAGGTAGCTGGGGCGGGGGCTTAGGGAAACTACCCGCCAGTCGGTAAGTTTGCCCCTCACCAGCCCTCCCCTACAGAATTTTTCGACCTGTCTACAATTACCAAAAGTGGTGTATTTCGCACCATTTCGAGAAAAAACCGTAGCAGTTCAGTTGTGCACCACCTCGCGGTTGCAGGCCTGCTGTGCTCGCGACGTGAAGGCGCCTTGAAGGCGGTGGCTTGCCCCGAACATTAACCGCAAATTTCGGCAAGAAACAACGCACCATTTCGAGAAAAGAACTGCAGCAGTTGCACACCAAATTGCGGTTGCAGGCCAGCTATGCTAGCGACGAAAAGGCGTGGCGAAAAACGTGCCAAAACACAAGAGAAGTCAGAACAAAATTAACAGAGAATTTCGCCAAAAACAACGCACCATTTCCAGAAAGAACCATAGCAGTTTGTGCACCACCTCGCGGTTGCTGGCCTGCTGTGTGTAGCGACGTGAAGGCGCCTCGAAGAACGTGCTAAAATAATGCACGACAAACGCCCGCGGTGGCCGCGTCGCCGACGAGTCGGAGCGAGCCAGCGAGGCCTGTCGACAAACGCTGGTGGTCGCCGACGTGTAGGAGCGAGCCAGCAGTGCCTGTCGACAAACGCGCGCGGTCGCCGCACCGCGTCGCCGACGAGTCGGAGCGAGCCAGCGAGGCCTGTCGACAAACGCTGGCGGTGGCCGCGTCGCCGACGAGTCGGAGCGAGCCAGCGAGGCCTGTCGACAAACGCTGGTGGTCGCCGACGTGTAGGAGCGAGCCAGCGGTGCCTGTCGACAAACGCGCGCGGTCGCCGCACCGCGTCGCCGACGAGTCGGAGCGAGCCAGCGAGGCCTGTCGACAAATGCTGGCGGTGGCCGCGTCGCCGACGAGTCGGAGCGAGCCAGCGAGGCCTGTCGACAAACGCTGGCGGTGGCCGCGTCGCCGACGAGTCGGAGCGAGCCAGCGAGGCCTGTCGACAAACGCTGGCGGTGGCCGCGTCGCCGACGAGTCGGAGCGAGCCAGCGAGGCCTGTCGACAAACGCTGGCGGTGGCCGCGTCGCCGACGAGTCGGAGCGAGCCAGCGAGGCCTGTCGACAAACGCTGGTGGTCGCCGACGTGTAGGAGCGAGCCAGCGGTGCCTGTCGACAAACGCGCGCGGTCGCCGCACCGCGTCGCCGACGAGTCGGAGCGAGCCAGCGAGGCCTGTCGACAAACGCTGGCGGTGGCCGCGTCGCCGACGAGTCGGAGCGAGCCAGCGAGGCCTGTCGACAAACGCTGGTGGTCGCCGACGTGTAGGAGCGAGCCAGCGAGGCCTGTCGTCATACGCGGGCGGTCGCCGCACCCCCCCCGAGCCGCAGCCGCCGCACCCCCCGCGTCGCCGACGAGTCGGAGCGAGCCAGCGAGGCCTGTCGACAAACGCTGGTGGTCGCCGCCGTGTAGGAGCGAGCCAGCGAGGCCTGTCGACAAACGCTGGCGGTCGCCGACCTGTCGCCGACGAGGCGGAGCCAGCCAGCGAGGCCTGTCGACAAACGCTGGTGGTCGCCGACGTGTAGGAGCGAGCCAGCGAGGCCTGTCGACAAACGCTGGCGGTGGCCGCGTCGCCGACGAGTCGGAGCGAGCCAGCGAGGCCTGTCGACAAACGCTGGTGGTCGCCGACGTGTAGGAGCGAGCCAGCGGTGCCTGTCGACAAACGCGCGCGGTCGCCGCACCGCGTCGCCGACGAGTCGGAGCAAGCCAGCGAGACCTGTCGACAAACGCGGGCGATCGCTGACGTGTAGGCGCGAGCCAGCGACGCCTGTCGACAAACGCTTATCAGCTCTTGGCGATGCTGATTCTTCGGCGAGCACTTCGTCATCACTCTCTGGCGCCTGATCCGTGGTGGGAGGGAAAAGGAAGTGGACAAAAACACTGAATTCGGCCCAAGATAAATATTGACAAATCCATGGAGAAAAAAAAACGAAATCTCACGCTTATCAGCTCTTGGCGATGCTGATTCTTCGGCGAGCACTGCGTCGTCACTCTCTGGTGCCTGATCCATGGTGGGAGGGGAGAGAAAGTGGACGAAAACACTGAACTGAATTCGGCCCAAGATTAATATCGACAAATCCATGGAGAAAAATCGAAATCTCACGCTTATCAGCTCTTGGTGACGCTGATTCTTCGGCGAGCACTGCGTCGTCACTCTCTGGCGCCTGATCCGTGGTGGGAGCAGACAAGAAGTGCACGAAAACACTGAATTCGGCCCAAGATTAATATCGACAAATCCATAGAGAAAAAACCGGTCTCACGCTTATCAGCTCTTGGCGACCGATGACCACCGTTGGCCATCGACGGCCAGCAGGTGGCGATGTGAGGGAGGCGTCCAAAACCTCGAGAAACATCGCTCTACCATCCCTGAAATACAGCAAGAAAAGTCGGCAAAAATTGACCAATTATTTTGGCCAAAACCAATAAACCGTTTGGTGAAATATTGCGGCAGTTTGCAGAGCAGATCGCCGTCGACAGCCAGCAGGTGGCGACACGAGGACGAGTCCAAAACCTCAAGAAACATCGGCCTACCAATGCCTGAAAGAAACGACGAATTTTTTTCCAAAATCCGCAGACCGCAGTTTAGTTTTTGAAGAATTGAGCACAAATAATACTTCTGCAAGATAATGCAATGCAATACAATTTCCACATTTCCACAGCTGTGCCCACATGTTTTGTTGTTGCTGTGCTTTTGTTCGTTCTTTGTCTTTTTTTGGGTCGATCGTTTTCCCCCCTCCGCTCTTCGCTCCATCCCCCCGCCCCTCCTCTCTTTCTCCTCCTTCCTCTCTTTTCCCCCCCCACCCCCCGCCCACACCAATACCTCGGAAAAACCACCTTCAAAAAACTTGTTTTGTTATTTTGTTTTTGTTTTCGTTGTTTTGTTTTGTTGTGTTTTATTTTCGCCAAGAGAATTGAGCGCAATTGTTTTATTTTCGCCAAGGAAATTGAGCGCAAATTTTTCAAGACTTGAGGCGCCAATTTGAAAAAGCGTTACAAACACACAAACACTTTTGAGGATTAGGTTGGTTAGACCAGGGTCAGGTCTGCAGTGTTTTGTTGTTTTGTTGTTCTGGGTCTGATTGTTTTGGGTCTGATTGTTTTAGGTCTGATTGTTTCAGGTCTGATTGTTTCAGGTCTGATACTTTCAGGTCTGGCCCCTTTCAGGTTTGGTCCTTTCAGGACTGATCCTCTTATGTGTTGTCCTTTCAGCTATGGGCCAGTTGCAGCTAAGTTACAGCCTTACCTGTAACTGGGGGTCGTCCTCCCCCCAGGTGCTGGGTTTGACCCTACCCACCCCCAACGCCCAGAGTGCAAAGCCCCCACCCAGAAATCCTGGATCTGCTAGTGCTGCCCAGCCCTCCACCGAGCCTAGCCCTCCCCTCCCCCCAGGCCGCAGCCCTCCTCCCGAGTAAGTCTGTGGGGCTGCAGACGCGCCCCAGGTATACAGGTAACTGGGGGGGAGGGCTTGGGGAGACTACTCCCCCAACCCAGTCCATAAGTTTGCCCCTCCCCAGCCCCCCCCCCCCTCCCAGAATTTTGCTAAAGTTTTTTGACCTGTCTACAATTTCCAAAAGTGGTGTATTTCGCACCATTATGAGAACACTTGTAGCAGTTACGCACCATCTCGCGGTTGCAGGCTGGCTGTGCTAGCGATGAAAGGTGCAGCGAAGAACGTGCTAAAACACCCGAAAAGTCGAAATAAAATTAACCAAAACTATCGGCAAGAAAAAACGCACCATTTCGAGAAACGAACTGCAGCAGTTGCGCACCAAATCGTGGTTGCAGGCCGGCTGTGCTAGCGACGTGAAGGCGCCTCAAAGAACTTGCTAGAATAATGAAGAAATGTCGGAACAGAATTAACCGATAATTCGGCAAAAACAACGCACCACAAGAAACCATGGCAGTTGCCATTTACCCCCCCCCCCCCACTCTTCCAGACCTGGTTACAGGTATGCTTCATGTCGATGTTCCGCCCCCCCCCCCCCTTGCAATTGAGCAGAGCGCACCTTAGTGTCGACGTTCTGCGCCCCCCCCCCCCCCCTTGCAATTGTTGTGTGGTGCGCACCTTCATGTCGACGTTCCGCCCCCCCCCCCCCTTGCAATTGTGCGGTGCGCACCTTCCCGACGTTCCGCCCCCCCCCCCTGCAATTGTGCGGTGCGCACCTTCGTGTCGACGTTCTGCCCCCCCCCCCCCCTGCAATTGTGCGGTGCGCACGTTTGTGTCGACGTTCAGCCCCCCCCCCCCCCCCTTGCAATTGTGTGGTGCGCAGCTTCGGGTCGACGTTCCCCCCCCCCCTTGCAATTGTGTGGTGCGCACCTTCCTGTCGACGTTCCGACCCCCCCCCCCCCCCCGCCCGCCCTTGTTGCAATTTTGTGGTCCGCCATCCTTCGAAGTTCCGAACCGCCCCCCCCCCCCCCTTGCAATTGTGTGGTGCGCACCTTGTGTTGCGCCCGGCCCCCCCCTTTGCAATTTGTGTGGTACGCACCTTCTGTCGGTCGCACGTTCCCCCCCCCCCCTTGCAATTGTGTGGTGCGCACCTTCGTGTCGGTGTCCCCCCCCCCTTGCAATTGTGCGGTGCGCCGTCTGTAAGTCTGTGGGGCTGCCGACGGGCCCCAGTCACACAGGTAACTGGGGGGGGGGGGGGCTTGCCCCGAAAATTAACAGAAATTTCGGCAAGGAACAACGCACCATTTCGAGAAAAGAACTGCAGCAGTTGCACACCAAATCGCGGTTGCAAGCTGGCTGTGCTAGCGACGAAAAGGCGCGGCGAAAAACGGCGCTAAAACACAAGAAGAGTCAGAATAAAATGAACCGAAAGCTTCGGCAAAAACAACGCACCATTTCTAGAGAAACCGTGGCAGTTGCACAGCACCTGGTTTTGACATGGGCAATACAGAAAATGCAGAAAAATCGCACTTTTCACAGCTAGGCTACAGGGAACTCGTTCGCCAGCAGCGTCACGTCACTCTCTCTTGCGCCATCCGCGACGGGGAGTGGCTGGAGAAGCCTTGAAGTGGATTCAAGCACTGAAAATGGGCCCTGCCGAATTTCGACACCGAGAATACAGAAAATGTCGAGAACGCGCGACGTTCTGTGCCCGCCCCCCCACCCCGTTGCAATTGTTTTGTGTCGGCGTTCCGCCCCCCCCCCCCCCCCCCCCCCCCTTGCAATTGTGCGGTGCGCACCTTGGTGCTCCCCCCCCCTCCGTTCCGCCCTCCCCCCCCCCCTTGCAATTGTTTCGTGTCGGCGTTCCGCCCCCCCCCCCCCCTCCCCCTCTTGCAATTCTGTGGTGCGCACCTTCATGTTGACTTTCCACGCCCCCCCCCCCCTTGCAATTGTGCGGTGCGCACTTTCGTGTCCGCGTTCCGCCCCCCCCCCCCCTCCCCCTTCTTGCAATTGTTTTGTGTCGGCGTTCCGCCCCCCCCCCCCCCTCCTCCCCCTTGCAATTCTGCGGTGCGCACCTTCGTGTCGACTTTCCACGCCCCCCCCCCCCTTGCAATTGTGCGGTGCGCACCTTCCCTTCGTGTCCACGTTCCGCCCCCCCCCCCCCCTTGCAATTGTTTCGTGTCGGCGTTCCGCCCCCCCCCCCTCCCCCTTGCAATTCTGCGGTGCGCACCTTCGTGTCGACTTTACACGCCCCCCCCCCCCCCTTGCAATTGTGCGCTGCGCACCTTGGTGTCCACGTTCCGCCCCCCCCCCCTTGCAATTATTTCGTGTCGGCGTTGTGCCCCCCTCCCCCTTGCAATTCTGCGGTGCCCACCTTCCGGAGCCAGCCGGAGCCAGCAGGAGCGAGCCAGCGGTGCCTGTCGACAAACGCTCGCGGTCGCCGCACCGCGTCGCCGACGAGTCGGAGCGAGCCAGCGAGGCCTGTCGACAAACGCTGGTGGTAGCCGCATCGCCGACGAGTTGGAGCGAGCCAGCGAGGCCTGTCGACAAACGCTGGTGGTCGCCGACGTGTAGGAGTGAGCCAGCGGTGCCTGTCGACAAACGCGCGCGGTTGCCGCACCGCGTCGCCGACGAGTCTGAGCGAGCCAGCGAGGCCTGTCGACAAACGCTGGTGGTCGCCGACGTGTAGGAGCGAGCCAGCGGTGCCTGTCGACAAACGCGCGCGGTCGCCGCACCGCGTCGCCGACCAGTCGGAGCGAGCCAGCGAGGCCTGTCGACAAACGCTGGTGGTAGCCGCATCGCCGACGAGTCGGAGCGAGCCAGCGAGGCCTGTCGACAAACGCTGGTGGTCGCCGACGTGTAGGAGCGAGCCAGCGGTGCCTGTCGACAAACGCTCGCGGTCGCCGCACCTCGTCGCCGTCGAGTCGGAGCGAGCCTGCGAGGCCTGTCGACAAACGCTGGTGGTAGCCGCATCGCCGACGAGTCGGAGCGAGCCAGCGAGGCCTGTCGACAAACGCTGGTGGTCGCCGACGTGTAGGAGTGAGCCAGCGGTGCCTGTCGACAAACGCGCGCGGTTGCCGCACCGCGTCGCCGACGAGTCGGAGCGAGCCAGCGAGGCCTGTCGACAAACGCTGGTGGTCGCCGACGTGTAGGAGCGAGCCAGCGGTGCCTGTCGACAAACGCGCGCGGTCGCCGCACCGCGTCGCCGACCAGTCGGAGCGAGCCAGAGTCGCCTGTCGTCTAACGCTGGTGGTAGCCGCATCGCCGACGAGTCGGAGCGAGCCAGCGAGGCCTGTCGACAAACGCTGGTGGTCGCCGATGTGTAGGAGCGAGCCAGCGGTGCCTGTCGACAAACGCGCGCGGTCGCCGCACCGCCTCGCCAACGAGTCGGAGCGAGCCAGCGAGGACTGTCGACAAATGCTGGTGGTGGCCGCGTCGCCGACGAGTCGGAGCAAGCCAGCGAG
This sequence comes from Paralinhomoeus sp. GSCO2_6, assembly GCA_030248085.1. Taxonomy (NCBI): domain Eukaryota; kingdom Metazoa; phylum Nematoda; class Chromadorea; order Monhysterida; family Linhomoeidae; genus Paralinhomoeus; species Paralinhomoeus sp. GSCO2_6. The sequence continues at coordinate 33,438 of JASAMY010003753.1, forward strand.
ACCTGTCGACAAACGCGGGCGATCGCTGACGTGTAGGCGCGAGCCAGCGACGCCTGTCGACAAACGCTTATCAGCTCTTGGCGATGCTGATTCTTCGGCGAGCACTGCGTCGTCACTCTCTGGCGCCTGATCCGTGGTGGGAGCAGACAAGAAGTGCACGAAAACACTGAATTCGCCCCAAGATTAATAATATTGACAACATATTGTTGACAACATAATAACATATTGACATATTGACAATATTGACAAATCCATGGAGAAAAATCGAAATCTCACGCTTATCGACTCTTGGTGACGCTGATTCTTCGGCGAGCACTGCGTCGTCACTCTCTGGCGCCTGATCCGTGGTGGGAGCGGACAAGAAGTGCACGAAAACACTGAATTTGGCGCAAGATAAATATCGACAAATCCATAGAGAAAAAACCGGTCTCACGCTTATCAGCTCTTGGCGACCGCTGACCACCGTTGGCCATCGACGGCCAGCAGGTGGCGATGTGAGGGAGGCGTCCAAAACCTCGAGAACAAGGAAAAGTCGGAATAAATTCAACCGAAAATTTCGGCAAGAAACAACGCACCATTTCGAGAAGAGAACTGCAGAAGTTGCACACGAAATCGAGGTTGCAGGCCGGCTGTGCTAGCGACGAAAAGGCGCGGCGACAAACGAGCTAAAACACAAGAAAAAGTCGGATTAAATTAAACCGAAAATTTCGGCAAGAAACAACGCACCATTTCGAGAAGAGAACTGCAGAACTGGCTACAGCAAACCCATTCACCAGCAGCGCCACGTCGCTCTCTCTTGCCCATCTGCGACGAGGAGCGGCTGGAGAAGCCTGGAAGTGGATTCAAGCACTGAAAACGGGCCATGACGAGCGACGATTTTCGACACCGAGAATTTTTCTCTTTGGGCGGTACACTTTCACCACTTTCGCCTATTTGGGCGGTACACTGATTTATTTTTTGTTTGGGATCATTCTCCAGCTCAGTGTACTGCAATGCACTACAATGCACACATCATTCTGCCCCAATATTATTATTACACACACGTCATGTTTACTTTCGTTTTCGTCATGGTTTAAGTTTGTTTTGATTTGTTTTGGTTTAGTTGTTTTACTGTTACTAGCCCCTTTTGAATGTGGCGCAAATTTAAAATTTGAACTCGTGTTAACCAACCAACAAACAAACAAACAAACAAACCAACCAACACTTTTGAGGATTAGGTTGTGTAGACCAGAAGGCAACAGAAGAAGGCCAAAGGTACAGACCCGTCCTGAGGTGTCTGAAGGAGGTGGGCCCGGGGACGGTGTCGAGCAGCTTGCGGAGGTAGTAGCGCTCGGTGTCAGACGCGGAGACGGCGTGCAGGCGTCCGTGGCTGAGGGCGAACGTGCCGGCGAACGTCTTCTTGCGCAGCTTCCACTCGCGCTCCTTGTCGCGCCAGACGAAGTGCTCAGGCACGTCCTTGTAGAGCAGCTCCAGCGCCACCTCCTCGCCCGACTCCGACTTGCCGCGCTCGCTGACGCGCGCGCAGAGGGCAAAGAAGGCGAGCAGATGTGTGCGCCGTGGAGTGACGCTCTCCAGCTTCTGGCCCGGCTGAAGGCGCGCACAGTTGCAGCGCGACCATGACCACGAAGGACGGGCAGGGAGACCTGGAGGAAGCGCATCTGCTTGTTCTCCTCGTGCACTTCCAGCCCCATGACGGGCGGCCTCACGCCAGTCACCCACGTGTCAGCCATGAACATCGCCGCGCTGATGGGGGGACTCAGGTAGCGCGCATCACGGTACTGCTGAACCGTACTATAGTTTATTCTGATTAATTTTTCACCAACAAGTACCATTTATCATTTTTTTAATATTTCATTAATGCCTTATTATGATATGTGCCATTGAGGGGGAGGAAGGGTATCCCGACGGGGGGGGGGGGGGGGGAGGGACTTCTTCACCCCCCTCCAGCTCCCTCTTGTCAAGCCCTATGTCCCCTATGGTCGATTCAGGATGACTTGAGTGACTTAAAAAAGGCCAGCTAGCCCCCCCCCCCCACACCCTCTCCCCCCCCACCCCCCCCACCACGCCCACCCCCCCCCCCCCCCCCCCCCCCCCCCCCCCCCCCCAGCAATTTTTCGTGTGAAAAGATGAAACATTTTGCACAAGCACGATTTACCCACCGCCGCCTTTTTTGAAAGAGGTGGTTACCAACCCCCCCCCCCCTCCCCTGGCCCAATTTCGGTGCAATTTTGAAATCAAATGGCAACATGTGCAAGTCAGGAAGTGCGTCATAACACAATTACAGTACCACTATACAATGGTACCTACAAAACGAACGAAAAAACGACAACGCACCTTGACTTCGTCGATGTTTTTGGTGGTCGACTCAGCGCCAGGCACGGTGTTCAGCTGGTAGAGAACACGCGCCGGTCCCTTGGTCAAGTAGCCGCAGGCGTACTTGGGCGCCAGCACCGAAGTCACGCACTCGACGTTGCAGTGCGACTGGAACCTGAAGCACACAACTCGCACAATAAAGTACAAATACTGTTGCCGCATTTAAAAGCAGATCAAGCTACTTCATGAGCGTGCGGGGGTGGTAGGCGACGACTCTCCTGTTGTCGACGTAGTACGTGTGGCCATCGCGCACAATGGCGGCGATCCGTCCATCTTCAGGTCGACGGTAGATGGGATACTGGCCGGGCACTATGATGGTCCTGTCGGAGTAGGGCTTGGGATAGCCCTTCTCGCACATGCCCGTCACAGGGTCGATGCAGCGGTGGTCGCACATGTGAATCATATGCTTCAGCACAAGAGCGTAGAGCTCGGGGTGCTGCAATTAAAGCAGTAGCTGCACATCCCAACAACCCAAAATTAATAAGCTGCAAAATAAATTATTTAAATTGATGCACTGAAATTTAAATTACCTTTTGATTGAGAAATACATATTCAAAAAACAGATCGTGCAAGGCCCATGGGCTCAAAGATCATAATATGCACCACCAATGGTAATAGAAGGTGCTTCACACTTGGGTGGCTGGGGGGGCAGTTTCGAATTGTGCAATGGGCACTGTGCTCTCCCCATAACTGCCAAGAGACTGAGGCGGCTTCAAGCGCATACTACACACAGAGCGCACTTCCGTACCCGTTTCTCATCCGGGAGCACAGCCCAGATGATGCGGTCGACCTTTTCGGGGGTGTCGGGCTTGTCGTCGCCGTCGAGGGTGATCAAGTAGTGGAGGTGGAGGAGGCCTCGCATCTGACTCTCGATGCACTTCAGAACCGCCACCACCTTGCCGAAGATCTGCCCCTCCTCCACGTCCTTCATCAGCTCCTTCTGAAAGGGCGCATGGGCGTTTGGCGCTCAACGCATTCCCTAGAACAGAGAGGGTCACAATTTTCAGATAGAAGATCCTGGCGCCGCTGTGAGGCCGGTGATGGACAGGCTGGCCTTCGAGACAATCCTCGAGCCACTCCTTCCAGTCTGTTGACGTTGTGATCGTGATAAACAGACTGAAGGGGCCGTAGCGAGCGACGAGTGACATGGCGTCCTGAGTAATAGCCCAGGTCAATCACACAAGTAGTACAAAACGCCATGTACTGTACCAAAAAGGTGCGCTGCATGTGCCTTGGACTGCCTTGGTGTGAGGCTGGCAGAATGGTTCTCTGACCGACCTCGTCTGTCCTCTCATATCCATCCGCAATTGCGTCAGCAACACCTGCACACCAATGTATGATGCACCAGCCGAAAGCAAGCCGCTATCCCCCCCCCCAAGGGTTGCACAAATATAGAAAACTCGTTTATTTTATCAAAAATGATAATGATCATTTTAGTTTTACTTTTTTAATTAAAAAAAGACATTTCCTTACTTTTCTGTTACATTTTTTTGAGTGGCCATAACATGGTATTTGGCATATGGCACCAATATCATTCGTAACTTCGTAAGTCATGAGAAAAAGATCAAATGAAACATTTCTACCCAACACTGCCCCCCCCTCTCTCGCCAAAGTGTTAAGTGGTGGTCGACGCACCAGTCTCGGTCTCCATGATGAGCTCGCGCATGTTGGCCTGGTAGCCGGTGATGCGCTCGTCCTCGAGGCGCGACGCCATCGTGACGAGGTAGGCCATGAAGATCGTGCCATAGTCGATGGGCGAACGCAGTCCACAGGCCGGGTGGGCGTCGCGATCTTGTAGATGCCAACGCACATACTTGGCGAGTGTCAGCTATAACGGAATGTAGGTTTAAGCGGGGGTTGAGGAGCAGGTATCAAGTAGTTGAAAACCTTCGGATTTTCCATCTTCAGGGCTGGGCACCAGCCCTGCGTTCCATAGGGGAACAGCAAAGGGAACCGGAATGGCTCAAGTGCACTGGATGACGGCCAAACCTTTTTCAGGACTGAACAGTGTGCAGGTCTGAGCTCTGTATGTACGATCTACAGTGTACAGTGTACTGTATGGTGTACACAGCTGCCACATGGTACAAAATGTCGTATGTAGACAGGGTTGCACACATAATACTAGCAATTCATTCCAGCTGATCAAACAAATTTAGTGTTTTTGATGCACAAATGACACGCTTCTTAGAAGAAAGGCAGCATATATAAAGGGTTGGAAGAAATGTCATAAACCTTCACTTTTATTGTATTATACGAGCTAAAAAGCCGACTTTTTTTGGAGGGGCTTTTGTCAGACTATTAGGGGCATACCTGTAACATGGTCTGGCAGAGTGGAGGGGGGGGGGGGGGGGTCATGGCACTTTGGGGTTTCCAGAGAAAAAACGAGGGGTAGCTGACCATTTTTACTCATACTGATACTTTTTGGTCAAAAAGCGTAGAAATAGGGTGTACTCAGTGTTAATTCGCTGTCTTATGGTTATATAACCTTAAAGAGCACTAAAAACATCAACAAATACTCAATTTTACCCTTTTAGACAGGGTAAAACTTACTTGGGAAAATTCTGGGGGGGGGGCGGGTGGGGGTCTCTAATCACAAAACTACAGTTGGGAGGTAAAAACGGTTCAACCAGTGCAAACCTCCAGTGTTCTTGAACGTCACGAAGATGTGAGGCAGGGCGTGTGAAGAGCGGAGGTCACGGTCCTCATAGATCATGCCCACCTCGTCCACGGTCGGCTTGCCGTACGTCTTCAACTTGCGCTTGCTCAGGTTTGTGTTGAAGACGACCTGACGAGTGAACATATAGTGTGCATACGCTTGACGGATTAGTACAACAGAAACCATACCGAAAGTGCCCCCATTCACCCGCCATTTTGGTGAAAAAATTGCAACTATGAACATTACAAGTCCAGAGCTGCCCCCACTCTCAAATTCGGCCTGACCCAGTTAGAGGATTATAGGTACGCTAGAAGCCATCATACTGTGAGCTCAGGAATGTCTCTCTCCTCCAGCTGCTCGCGGACAGTCTTGAGAATCTTAGCGTAGGGGTTGTTGTCGGCGAGGAACTTGCCGATCTTGTCCAGAATCGGCTTGTGCATCGGCTGCGTTGCGAGCTGCTCAAAGCGCAGAGTAGACTGCGACTTGAGGTCGAGCACGTAGCGCTGCATGCACACTGGCAGCCTGGGCACCAGTGCGCCCAGAGAACCAACACTAAACGCGCTCTGTTATGCAGTGGGAAACATAGGCAAATGAGAAACGACACACTTGTGTGTCAATGAGCCTTGCAGGCGGAACGTTGGAGGGCCGCGGCCAGGCAGCTGATACTTGAGGTCCACAGCGCCAGACGTGCTCGAGAACGCGAAAGCGTCGTTGATCTTGTTCGCGTTCAGCCTGTGAAAACAGTGAATATTGCAGTGTACAGAGCAAGCAGCCTCAGAATGAAGTAGTCATGCAAAAGGCAACGCACTTGCACCACGCAGAGTGCATGCCAGTGCTGAAGTGCTGGCTCAGGTCGTGGGGCAACGCCGGGATGGGCTTGAGGGCGATGGCGCCGTTCGAGCAGCACTTCTCGCCGAACTTGGGCTGGAGGCGCGTCGACGTCGTCAGCTTCTCTGCCTCGTAGAAGCGCGCGCCGCAGTGCTGGCACTTGAGCGACTTGGGTCCGAGGTAGTGCACGGCTGGCACTTCCAGGTGGTCGTCTTCAAACGCGCAAAGGCCTGGAACGCACATATTAGTATTTTGCTGAAACTGTCGATTGTGCACCATACCCTTGTGTCGAGTCGTCTGGCAGCGACGAAAGACCTGCTGCTCCTGTCGACGACGAGCCGCCTCTGCTGGGTCGACAACTAAACATTAGACGAGAAAATGAGACACACACACCACCACGCACAGAGGCGCAGCAATCATACAGTGTACATCTGACAAATGCAGACTGTTGGTGACAAAATTGCTTATGTAAATCTTATGCAGGTTTTACCTTCGCGGTGCCGACGTTGCCGCAGACGCTCAACTTCTTGTCGCAGCTGCACTTGCACGTCCTCTTCAGCTGAAACAGGGGAACGGTACCGCACACAGAAGCACGCAGCCACTAGCGGGTCAAGCGAGAGGGGGGGGGGGGGGGCGACGGAGGCGTGCCCCCACCTGTTGTGGTCGGCAAGGGGGGACAGGGGGCATGGGAAGGCGTTGGGGGCACCAAAGGTGCTGGGGGCAGGCGAAGGGGCAGAAGGCGCAAAGACGAGGAGGTAGAGGGGCGAATTGGGCTAATGTTTGCCGGTTTTCTATAGATTAAGGATTAAGAACCTAAGGGAACATTTTGGCCTGTGGCGCTGTAGTGTGTGGACGAATGCGTTTGGACTAAGGTATGGACTCCATCTTTTGGTTCAGTGCGATCATCCAGAATAGGAATGCACGAAAGACACGTAAAGGGGGCAAGGAATGCAAGCAGACCTAATGTGACTGTTTCGCCCCAGAAAATAATGCTCAAAGCTCAAACGCAGGTTGGAAAACACAATTTTCGCCTGCGGCGCATGCTCTTGGCCCACAACCAATGCGAAATTCCTTGAAATTCTAAGGGATGCGGCAGGTAACATCGCAAATTTTCGCATGTGGCACAACAGTTGAAAATTTGGACAAAATGTCTGGCGTTTTCTCCTGTAAACAACCTTAACAAGCCCAACAATCTCAAATGTGTTTTGTAGCATAACTGTCTGTTTAAAATGTTGAAAAAAGAGCTGCGGCAAAAAAAAAGCTTGCGAAAAAGAGGGCTGCAGTGCCAAACAAGCGAAATATAGCTCTCCCATTAAAATTTATGAAGAAAACAATTTTGACCTTGCCCCCCCCCCACCTGCTTGTCACAAAATCCTGGATCCACCAGTGCACACATCCTCACACAGCTCACCTTCCCGACGTCGCTGCAGACGAAGACGCTCAACTTCTCGACGCTGTTCTATTTGCGCTGCCTCTTGCTCTGAATCACAAAAAGGCATTCTATGTCATGCACTTCTTCTTTTCTTCTATGACACTGCCTCTATGCGCAATTCTCAACACATGTCGAGCAAACTGTAAAAATTTAGTTGATATGATCACATCATGCTCATTTAACATTGGACACTCAGTATCAGTAAAAATGCGAGAAACTGTTGACAGAGAAGTTGCTTGGCAGACATACTGGTAAAACGAAGAACTGGGGCACTGAGCAATTGGGAACCAAGGAAAGGGCTAACCCATACAGCCAGCACACGCACACACACACACACACACACGCACGCACGCACACCACACGCACACACGCGCGCGCGCAGTGAAGATGCTAACCTTGGCGATGTTCTTGCTGTCTCAGCCGCTGAACTTCTCGGCGCTGCTGTGCTACTGCTGCTTCTTCTTCTGAATTACGCGAATGGAACTGTACGTGCCTCATACCTACACATACACACACTCACCCTCACACATACGCACGTAGGCACGCACGCAAACAGCGAAGATAGAGAGCTGACCTTGGCGACGTTCTTGCTGTCTCAGCCGCTGAACTTCTCGGCGCTGCTGTGCTACTGCTGCTTCTTCTTCTGAATTATGCAAAAGGTGCTGTACCTCATCTCTGGACATGCACACGCACAGAGATAATAGAGAGTTAACCTTGGCGTCGATGCTGTTGTCGAAGACGCTCAACGTCTCGTCGCTGCTGCGTTAGCGCTGCATCTGTATCTGAATTACGCAAAGATTACATCAGACACCCAAATGCACATGCACGCATGCATGCCCGGAGAAGAGAGTTAACCTTGGCGACGTTGTCGTTGTCGAAAACGCTCGACTTCACGGCGGTTTTGCGTTTCCACTTCTAGTTGATCTGAAACAGGTAAAAAATCGTCCACCATATGCGCCACAGCTCACATGCAATTTATAGTCGTACCTGCACGCTTCTTCTGCATGCACAAACGCGCTGATTCGCGACGATCCGCATCTGTTTGGCGGTATGCCCTTCCTCGACTGGCCTTGGTCAATGATGAACGAGCAGCAGCCTCCAGCGTTGGAAACTCGCTGGCACTGCTCTATAAACGGGTTACAGTAACACACAATGTTTTTGGCAAAGATGCTGCAAAACGGTGCATATATAAGCCACTGTGGCACCAAGAACAACAAAATGGACGATTCTCAGGATGGACTTCTCCAAATCGAGCTCAAAATGCAATCGGGAACATATTTACATTCCTTTATGTATGCACAAGGCAAGGCAACACAACCATACATCCAACCGTTTTTGCAATGGGGGTGGGGGTGGTGTGAGGAAAGGGGGGAAGGGATTTTAAGAGGGAGGAATGTCAGAAGAAAAAATGCACCTAAATCGTGTCTAAATAGGCACTTTTTGGTCAAAATGGGTTACAAATAGGCCATAAATAGGGTTATTATCTGATTGTAAAATGTATATTGTAAAAAATACACTACACTACACTACACTACAAGACTACACTACTTTTCACACTACTTTAAAATCCACTACACATTTTATATCGAAAACTTCAGAAAAATTCTGGGGAGGGTTGGAGGGAGAATAGGTAAACGTCCTACTGGGGCGGGTAAACCCCACCCCCCGTTACATGTTACAGTTACCATGGGGACGAGCAGCTGGTAATGGTTCTGGCCAACATGGCGCAAGCGGACAGCACTGACTGGTGACTGGGCACTGTAGTGACTCTCCCACTGAAAGCCTTGCCGGCAGGAAATGACGTCAATGCACAGCTGGTAGACCATGCTCACCGCCCACAGCGCCTCTTCGCCTGCCCAGTTGCAGCTTTGACGGAGCTGCGCAATTGCTCGGGCTGGAACTTCAGGACCCCATTAAATGCATGAAGTGTGCACTGCAGTGGTGCCAAACCAAAGAGCTGCGTTCGCGTGAGGCCACTGGGCACCTCCTTGTCATCATCCAGTACATCACTGATGATGCCATCAATAGACGAGTCATCGAGATGCTGCTCCTGCGCCTCAATGTAGTTGACAGCATGAAGGCGCACCTATGGAATGGCCCAATGAACTTGCAGATCTCCCTCCCCAACACTGGCCAACGCACCTCCTCGTGCCGCTCAGCAGACCCATAGACATGCAGTGCCAACGCACGGAAGAGGCAATTTCCATCACCCCGTACCTCCATGACGTCAAAGTCCTGTCCATTGATCTGGAGTGTTGTCGGTGGTGGTAGATCTAGAATACAAACCAAACCATACATAGCCAGGTGAAATGCCCTGATGGCATACTTCCAAGCTGGGTTGCGGCATACCTGTAATTGAAGAGGTTTTGGGTGGCCTTTCCCTCCCTTCAGGTGCTGGGTTTGACCCTACCCACACCCTCCCCCAGAATTTTTGGAAACTGTTCGTATTCACTGAAATGGAAAATCAATGTTCATAGTTTCTTCAGTTTCTTGAGCAATATTGCGCTACTAGTGTATTTTTTGCTAAAAATCGACCAAAAGGTACCCATTTGTGATCCCCCCTCTACAGTTTTTTAATTCTCACCCCTGGCCCCACCCAGGTATGATTTCCGGCTACAGGTTTGGTGGTGGGGGGGGGGGGAAGGGAGGGAATGGGATTCTCTGTGGAGGTGGGGAACCGTGCCAACACAACTGTGAAAATCCCCATACTTGTGGGTCGACGTTGTTTTGCAGCACTCGCAAAATCTGCTGACGAGCTCTGTCCTTGGACTCGCGATATGGCAGATCCAGCCACCAGCTGTGCCGCAAAGTCTGTGTCATCTGAGTCAGACGACACTTGCACCTGCTGCTTTCTCCGAGGCATGCTTTCTAATTTTATGTAAACCACTACATTTGCGCACACCAAATACACCACAAATGAGATATTATTGACACAACGACAATGGCAAACAGCAACTGGCAAACATATATTTAACAAAACATCAGACACAATCATCGCAAGTTTAACATATCTACGTGCGTGAATGCCAGAATCTCTACAACAGGAACACAGTGGCCGCGACAATGACAGCAAGAGGAAATACGTGTAAACGTTAAAAAATCTGCAAATCTAAGCAATGTCCAACACACTTGGGTGACGCGTGAGGGCATACGTGTAGCTTGGGTCTGAAGCCGCAGGGTTTTAAAGGGTAGGGGGTCCAGAGACATCATGGGTCAAATGTCTGAGAGAAACCGTGGCAGTCGCACAGCACCTCGCAGCTGAAGACCTGCTGTGCTAGCGACGCGAAGGCGCATCGAAGAATGTGCTAAAATAACGCAAGAAATGTCGGAACAAAATCACTGAGAATTTCGGCAAAAGCAACGCACCATTTCGAGAGAAACCATGGCAGTTGCACTGCACCTCGCAGCTGAAGATCTGCTGTGCTAGCGACGCAAAGGCGCATCGAAGAATGTGCTAAAATAACGCAAGAAATGTCGGAACAAAATCACTGATAATTTCGGCAAAAACAACGCACCATTTCGAGAGAAACCATGGCAGTTGCACTGCACCTCGCAGCTGAAGATCTGCTGTGCTAGCGACGCGAAGGCGCATCGAAGAATGTGCTAAAATAACGCAAGAAATGTCGGAACAAAAACACTGATAATTTCGGAAAAAGCAATGCACCATTTCGAGAGAAACCATGGCAGTTGCACTGCACCTCGCAGCTGAAAATCTGCTGTGCTGGAGATGTGAAGGCGCACGGAAGAATGGGCTAAAACAATGCAAATGGAGAAAAAAATCGAAATGTCACGCTCATCAGCTTTTGGCGACCTTCTTGTCGGCGTTCCGCGCCTCCCCCCCCCCCCCCTGCAATTGTGCGGTGCGCACCTGCGTGTCGACGTTCCGCCCCCCCCCTTGCAATTGTGCGTTGCGCACCTTCGCGTCGACGTTCCGCCCCACCCCACCTTGCAATTGTGCGGTGCGCACCTTTGTGTTGACGTTCCGCCATCCCCCCGCTTTTGCAATTGTGTGGTGCGCACCTTCGGGTCGGCGCCCCCCCCCCCCCGTCTGGGGGCTGCCAACGTGGGGCAGCGGATGCGCCCCAGTCATTCAGGTAACTGGGGCGGTGGCTTGCCCCGAAAATTTACAGAAAATTTCGGCAAGAAACAACGCACCATTTCGAGAAAAGAACTGCAGCAGTTGCGCACCAAATCGCGGCTGCAGGCCGGCTGTGCTAGCGACGAAAAGGCGCAGCGAAGAACGTGCTAAAATAACGCAAGAAATGTCGGAACAAAATCACTGACAATTCCGGCAGAAACAACACACCATTTCGAGAGAAAGCGTTGCAGTTGCACAGCACCTCGCAGCTGAAGACCTGCTGTGCACTAAAAAAGGGCGCAAGCTTATTATCGACAAATCTAGGCAAAAAGTCGACATGCACACCTACCAGCTCTTGGCGACCGCTGCTTGATTCTTTGGCGAGCACTGCTGTGTTGCTCTCAGATGTCTGACCCACGATGAGAGACGAGTAGAAGTGGACGAAAGCGCACTAAAAATGGGCGCAAGCTTATTTTCGACAAATCTAGGCAAAAAGTTGACATGGCACACCTACCAGCTCTTGGCGACCGCGAATTCGTCGGCGAGCACTGCTGTGTCGCCTTCTGATGCCTGCGCGACGCTGAAGGCGCGGCGAAAAACGTGCTAAAACACAAGAAAAGTCGGAATAAATGCAACCGAAAATTTCGGCAAGAAACAACGCACCATTTCGAGAAGAGAACTGCAGAAGTTGCACACGAAATCGCGGTTGCAGGCCGGCTGCGCTAGCGACGAAAAGGCGTGGCGAAAAACGTGCTAAAACACAAGAAACGTCGGGACGAAAAGGCGCGGCGACAAACGAGCTAAAACACAAGAAAAAGTCGGAATAAATTAAACCGAAAATTTCGGCAAGAAACAACGCACCATTTCGAGAAGAGAACTGCAGAACTGGCTACAGCAAACCCGTTCGCCAGCAGTGCCACGTCGCTCTCTCTTGCCCATCTGCGACGAGGAGCGGCTGGAGAAGCCTGGAAGTGGATTCAAGCACTGAAAACGGGCCATGACGAGCGACGATTTTCGACACCGAGAATTTTTCTCTTTGGGCGGTACACTTTCACCACTTTCGCCTATTTGGGCGGTACACTGATTTATTTTTTGTTTGGGATCATTCCATCCATTCTCCATCTCAATGTATTGCAATGCACTACAATGCACACATCATTCTGCCACAATATTATTACTACACACACGTAATGGTTACTTTCGTTTTCGTTATGGTTTACGTTTGTTTAGTTTTAGTTTTGTTTTGGTTTAGTTGTTTTACTGTTACTAGCCCCTTTTGAATGTGGCGCAAATTTAAAATTTGAACTCGTGTTAACCAACCAACAAACAAACCAACCAACAATTTTGAGGATTAGGTTGGGTAGACCAGGGCCACTTAGCAAGTATGTACTCCGTAGTGTGGGGGGTCCCTTTTAGTGGGGCCTCTTTAAGTGCTGCCTTTATGCAAGTTCAAGTTTGAACAGTTGCCCACTGTCCCCATCCCTAGTGGCAGCTGCACACCAAGTTTCAGATCATTTCATCCACCACAGCTCATTGTGCTGCCATGATATATTTTGGTGTGGTTTCTGCATCCAAATTCAAGTTTGAACAGTTTCCCACCATCCCCATCCCTAGTGGCAGCTGCACACCAAGTTGCAGTTTATTCCATCCACTAAGAGCTTATTGTCTTGGAATGAGTTATTTGGGTGCCATTTCTGCATCCAAATGCGAATTTTCCCATTTTCCCATTATCCCCACCCTTAGTGGCAGCTGTACACCAAGTTTCAGTTCATTCCATCCACCACAGCTCATTATGCTGCAATTAGTTATTTGGGTGCTGTTTCCACCTCCAAATGCATATTTTCCAATTTTCCCATTATCCCCACCCCTAGTGGCAGCTACATACCAAGTTGCATTTCATTCCATTAACCACAGCTCATTGTGCTGCAATGAGTTATTTGGGTGCCGTTTCTGCATCCAAATGCATATTTTCCAATTTTCCCATTATCCCCATCCCTAGTAGCAGCTACACACCAAGTTGCAGTTTATTTCATTAACCACAGCTCATTGCATTGCAATGAGTTATTTGGGTGCTGTTTCTGCATCCAAATGCATATTTTCCAATTTTCTCATTATCTCCATCCCTAGTTGCAGCTACACACAAAGTTTCAGCTCATTCCATCCACCACAGTTCATTATGTCACAATGAGTTATTTGGGTGCCATTTCTGCAACAAAATGCATAGTTTCCAATTTTCCCATTATCCCCATCCCTAGTGGCAGCTGCACCCCAAGTTGCAGTTCATTCCATCTACAACAGCTCATTAGGTTGCAATGAGTTATTTGGGTGCTGTTTCTGCATCCAAATCCATATTTTCCAATTTTCCCATTATCCCCATCCCTAGTAGCAGCTGCACACCAAGTTGCAGTTTATTCCATTAACCACAGCTCATTGTGTTGCAATGAGTTATTTGGGTGCTATTTCTGCATCCAAATGCATATTTTCCAATTTTCCCATTATCCCCACCCCTAGTGGCAGCTGCACACCAAGTTGCAGTTCATTCCATCCACCACAGCTCATTGTGTTGCAATGAGTTATTTGGGTGCTGTTTCTTCATCCAAATGCATATTTTCCAATTTTCCCATTATCCCCATCCCTAGTTGCAGCTGCACACCAAGTTGCAGTTTATTCCATTAACCACAGCTCATTGTGCACTGCAATGAGTATTTGGGGCAATTCCCACATCCAAATTAAAATACCATTTCCCACTCCCCCCCCCCTGGCAGCCCACACCAACCCCCCCCAACCACACCCCCATGTTGCCATGAGTTATTTGGGTGCTGTTTGTTCATCCAAATGCATATTTTCCAATTTTCCCATTATCCCCACCCCTAGTGGCAGCTACATACCAAGTTGCAGTTCATTCCATTAACCACAGCTCATTGTGCTGCAATGAGTTATTTGGGTGCTGTTTCCACATCCAAATTTGAATTTTCCCATTTTCCCATTATCCCCATCCCTAGTGGCAGCTGCACCCCAAGTTGCAGTTCATTCCATCAACAACAGCTCATTATGTTGCAATGAGTTATTTGGGTGCCACTTCTGCATCCAAATGCAAAGTTTCCCATTTTCCCATTATCCCCACCCCTAGTGGCAGCTACATACCAAGTTGCAGTTCATTCCATTAACCACAGCTCATTGTGCTGCAATGAGTTATTTGGGTGCAGTTTCCACATCCAAATTTAAACTTGACCATTTTGCCCCTATCCCCATACCTAGTAGCAGCTGCACACCAAGTTTCAGTTCATTCCATTAACCACAGCTCACTATGTTGCAATGAGTTATTTGGGTGCCATTTCTGCATCCAAATGCACATTTTCCAATTTTCCCATTATCCCCACCCTTAGTGGCAGCTGCACACCAAGTTTCAGCTCAATCCATTAACCACAGCTCATTTTGTCTCCCTGAGTTATTTGGGTGTCATTTCTGCAATGAGTTATTTGGGTGCCATTTCTGCATCCAAATGCAAACTTTCCCCATACCCATACCATACCTATCCCCATACCTAGTAGCAGCTGCACACCAAGTTTCAGTTCATTCCATTAACCACAGCTCACTATGTTGCAATGAGTTATTTGGGTGCCATTTCTGCATCCAAATGCATATTTTCCAATCTTCCCATGATCTCCATCCCTGGTGGCAGCAGCACACCAAGTTGCTGTTCATTCCATCCACCACAGCTCATTGTGTTGCAATGAGTTATTTGGGTGCTGTTTCTGCATCCAAATGCATATTTTCCAATTTTCCCATTATCCCCACCCCTAGTGCCAGCTGCACACCAAGTTGCAGTTTATTCCATTAACCACAGCTCATTGTGTTGCAATGAGTTATTTGGGTGCTACTTCTGCATCCAAATGCCAATTTTCCCATTTTCCCATCATCCCCATCCCTGGTGGCAGCAGCACACCAAGTTGCAGTTCATTCCATCCACCACAGCTCATTGTGTTGCAATGAGTTATTTGGGTGCCATTTCTGCATCCAAATGCACATTTTCCAATTTTCCCATTATCCCCACCCCTAGTGGCAGCTGCACACCAAGTTTCAGCTCAATCCATTAACCACAGCTCATTTTGTCTCCCTGGGTTATTTGGGTGTCATTTCTGCAATGAGTTATTTGGGTGCCATTTCTGCATCCAAATGCAAACTTTCCCCATACCCATACCATACCTATCCCCATACCTAGTGCCAGCTGCACACCAAGTTGCAGTTCATTCCATCTACAACAGCTCATTAGGTTGCAATGAGTTATTTGGGTGCTGTTTCTGCATCCAAATCCATATTTTCCAATTTTCCCATTATCCCCATCCCTAGTAGCAGCTGCACACCAAGTGGCAGTTTATTCCATTAACCACAGCTCATTGTGTTGCAATGAGTTATTTGGGTGCTATTTCTGCATCCAAATGCCAATTTTTCCATTTCCCATCATCCCCATCCCTGGTGGCAGCAGCACACCAAGTTGCAGTTCATTCCATCCACCACAGCTCATTGTGTTGCAATGAGTTATTTGGGTGCTGTTTCTGCATCCAAATGCATATTTTCCAATTTTCCCATTATCCCCACCCCTAGTGCCAGCTGCACACCAAGTTGCAGTTTATTCCATTAACCACAGCTCATTGTGTTGCAATGAGTTATTTGGGTGCTACTTCTGCATCCAAATGCCAATTTTCCCATTTTCCCATCATCCCCATCCCTGGTGGCAGCAGCACACCAAGTTGCAGTTCATTCCATCCACCACAGCTCATTGTGTTGCAATGAGTTATTTGGGTGCTGTTTCTGCATCCAAATGCATATTTTCCAATTTTCCCATTATCCCCACCCCTAGTAGCAGCTGCACACCAAGTTTCAGTTCATTCCATTAACCACAGCTCACTATGTTGCAATGAGTTATTTGGGTGCCATTTCTGCATCCAAATGCACATTTTCCAATTTTCCCATTATCCCCACCCCTAGTGGCAGCTGCACACCAAGTTTCAGCTCAATCCATTAACCACAGCTCATTGCACTGCAATGCACTATATATTCTTTAACCAACACTAAATAGGGAAATCAGAGTAATTATTACCCTCAATGCCACACATTATCTGTCCCATGCCACCATTGACCATCACAGATTCAAATTCAAATCTTACCTGTTACACCAAGAACATGCCACCACACCTCAGGTTAAAGGTCGAGTTTTCCACATCCAACTCAACAGCCTTCTGGCTTAGTGGTGATGTGTTGCCCTCACGCGCGACCTCCCAGGTTCAGATCCTTTTAGTGGCTTTCCAAAAAAATGGCGCAAATTTGAAAGTTCAATGTTCAATGTTCAAAAGTTCAGTGTGGAAAAAGGCGCAAAAAGGCGCAAATTCTGAAATTTGAACTCGTGTTAACAAACCAACCAACCAACCAACAATTATGGGGATTAGTTTGTAGACCAGGGTCAGGTCTGCAGTGTTTTGTTGTTCTGGGTCTGATTGTTTTAGGTCTGATTGTTTCACGTCTGATTGTTTCAGGTCTGATACTTTCAGGTCTGGCCCCTTTCAGGTTTGGTCCTTTCAGGACTGATCCTCTTATGTGTTGTCCTTTCAGCTATGGGCCAGTTGCAGCTAAGTTACAGCCTTACCTGTAACTGGGGGCGTCCCCCCCCGCCCTGCCCCCCCTCCCCACCCACCCCCAACGCCCAGGGTGCAAAGCCCCCACCCAGAAATCCTGATCTCTAGTGCTGCCCAGCCTCCACCGAGCCTAGCCCCTCCCCCCCCCCAGCCGCCACATCCCCCTCCTCGAGTAAGTCTGTGGGGCTCTGCAGCTGTTTCCTCCATCCCCCCCCCACCCCGCCCCCCCCCAGAGTTCAATTGGCAACTTCGCGTTCTCACCCCCAACCACACACACACACACAATCTTGAATGGTGCATTTTCTCATTTCGCCAGCATTCTTCCCCCATGCCGCCCCTGAGCGCTGCACACCAATTTCAGGACCCGCCCCCCCACCCACCACACACCACCGCACCACACACAGAACAGACTCTCACCAATCCTCCAAAGCAGCTTTCATACCGCGGCCCAGTTCCACTATAGAGCGTGTGCTCAAAAAAATTCGTGGGGGCTTTGCACCCTTTTCCTTCCCCCCCCGCAGCAACGGCACACAGCCAAGCCGACCCACCCCACCCGCGCGCAACGGCAGATCAAACAGCGCAAGAGGTCGCATCGCACCGCCCTCAACGGCAGCAGCAACGCAGTATCATCACGTTGGGCGTTGAGATTTGGGTAGGGCCCACTTCTGACACCCACCCCACCCCCCCCGGCACACACACCGACCGCGCGAAGAAAGCAGAGAACGCGCACGGCAAAAACAGCCAGCAGGACGGGAAGGGGTGCTAGAGGATAGTGTTTGTTACTTAGGTAAGGCTGTAACTTAGTACAATGGCCCATAGCTAAAGGACAACACATAAGAGGAAAAAAAAAAAAAAAACAAGAAACCAACAAAAACCCCCCGGGGGGAAGCGAGAGCAAAAAAAACAGCACAACAAACAGACACACAAGCAGCCCCAGCACAACAGCAAAGGGAAGCAGCGGACGCACAAAGCAGACAGCAGGAAAAACAACCACAATCTCAACAAGTTTCATGAGACATCAGTCCTGAACAGGTGGGACCACCTTGAAGAGGAGGCCAGACGCAGTGTAAGTTGAAGTATCTAGACCTCGTAAACAATCAGACCTGGGGAAACAATGGGGCAGACCTAAGAATTGCAATCAGCCCCTCGACCCAGCAAACAAACGCAGCCACAATCAGCACCTGATCTGCAGGCGCAAAACACTGCAGACTTGACCCTGGTCTACAAACTAATCCCCATAGTTGTTGGTTGGTTGGTCTTGGTTGGTCCACGATCCGAATTGGTTTCGCCTTTTGTGTACCCGGAGTTAATGCGCCTTTTTGCGCCCTTTTTCCACACTGAACTTTTGAACATTGAACATTGAACTTTCAATTTCCCCATTTTTTGGAAAGCCACAGGATCTGAACCTGGGAGGTCGCGCGTGAGAGCAACACATCACCACTAAGCCAGAAGGCTATTGAGTATCAGCTGGAAAACTCCCGTTTAACCTAGGTGTGGTGACATGTCTTCTTACGGTGTAACAGGTACGAGATTTGAATTTGAATCTGTGATGGTCAATGGTGGCATGGGACAGATAATGTGTGGCATTGAGGGTAATAATTGCTCTGATTTCCCTATTTAGTGTTGGTTAAATAAAGTATAGAGCATGCAAGGCAAATCAGCTGGGGGTAATTAATTGAGTTAGCACTTGGTTGCAGGCTGCCACTAGGGGTGGGGATAATGGGAAAATTGGAAATGTGCAGTTGAAAAAGACAGCAAAAAAAAAAATGCAAATAGTGAGCTGTGGTTAATGGAATGAACTGCAACTTGGTGTGCTGCTGCCACTAGGGGTGGGGATAATGGGAAAATTGGAAAATGTGATTTGGATGCAGAAGTAGGCACCCAAATAACTCATTGCAACAGATGAGCTGTGGTTAATGACGAAGAAACTGCAACTTGGTGTGCAGCTGGCACTAGGGGTGGGGATAATGGGAAAATTGGAAAATATACATTTGGATACAGAAACAGCACCCAAATAACTCATTGCAACACAATGAGCTGTGATGGATGAAATGAACTGCAACTTGGTGTGCCCTGCTGCCACCAGGGATGGGGATTGATGGGAAAATGGGAAAATTGGCATTTGGATGCAGAAGTCCAACCAACACCCCCCCCGCCCCCACCACGGCACAGCACCGCCACAAACAAACACACCCAAGCAAACCACCCCCAAAAAAACGAGAGCACCCAAATAACTCATTGCAACACAATGAGCTGTGGTTAATGGAATAAACTGCAACTTGGTGTGCAGCTGGCACTAGGGGTGGGGATAAATTGGGAAAATTGGAAAATATGCATTTGGATGCAGAAACAGCACCCAAATAACTCATTGCAACACAATGAGCTGTGGTGGAGTGGAATGAACTGCAACTTGGTGTGCTGCTGCCACCAAGGGATGGGGATGATGGGAAATGGAAAAATTGGCATTTGGATGCAGAAACAGCACCCAAATAACTCATTGCAACACAATGAGCTGTGGTTAATGGAATAAACTGCCACTTGGTGTGCAGCTGCTACTAGGGATGGGGATAATGGGAAAATTGGAAAATATGGATTTGGATGCAGAAACAGCACCCAAATAACTCATTGCAACCTAATGAGCTGTTGTAGATGGAATGAACTGCAACTTGGGGGTGCAGCTGCCACTAGGGATGGGGATGAGGATGAAATGGGAAAGTTTGCATTTGGATGCAGAAATGGCACCCAAAATAACTCATCTGCAGAAATGACACCCAAATAACTCAGGGAGACAAAATGAGCTGTGGTTAATGGATTGAGCTGAAACTTGGTGTGCAGCTGCCACTCGGGGTGGGGATAATGGGAAAATTGGAAAATGTGCATTTGGATGCAGAAATTGCACCCAAATAACTCATTGCAACAGAATGAGCTGTGTTGTGGATGGATTGAACTGCAACTTTGTGTGCTGCTGCCACCAGGGATGGGGATGATGGGAAAATGGGAAAATTGGCATTTGGATGCAGAAGTAGCACCCAAATAACTCATTTGCAACACAATGAGCTGTGGTTAATGGAATAAACTGCAACTTGGTGTGCAGCTGGCACTAGGGGTGGGGATAATGGGAAAATTGGAAAATATGCATTTGGATGCAGAAACAGCACCCAAATAACTCATTGCAACACAATGAGCTGTGGTGGATGGAATGAACAGCAACTTGGTGTGCAGCTGCCACGAGGGTTGGAGATAATGGGAATATTGGAAAATATGCATTTGGATGCAGAAATGGCACCCAAATAACTCATTGCAACATAGTGAGCTGTGGTTAATGGAATGAACTGAAACTTGGTGTGCAGCTGCTACTAGGTATGGGGATAGGTCGGGTATGGTTATGGTTAAATTTTGAATTTGGATACAGAAAAGTCACGCAAATAACTCAATGCAGAAATGCCACCCAAATAACTCATTGAGACAAATTGAGCTGTGGTTAATGGAATGACCTGAAACTTGGTGTGCAGCTGCCACTAAGGGTGGGGATAATGGGAAAATTGGAAAATGTGCATTTGGATGCAGAAATGGCACCCAAATAACTCATTGCAACATAGTGAGCTGTGGTTAATGGAATGAACTGAAACTTGGTGTGCAGCTGCTACTAGGTATGGGGATAGGGGCAAAATGGTCAAGTTTAAATTTGGATGTGGAAACTGCACCCAAATAACTCATTGCAGCACAATGAGCTGTGGTTAATGGAATGAACTGCAACTTGGTATGTAGCTGCCACTAGGGGTGGGGATAATGGGAAAATGGGAAACTTTGCATTTGGATGCAGAAGTGGCACCCAAATAACTCATTGCAACATAATGAGCTGTTGTTGATGGAATGAACTGCAACTTGGGGTGCAGCTGCCACTAGGGATGGGGATAATGGGAAAATGGGAAAATTCAAATTTGGATGTGGAAACAGCACCCAAATAACTCAGTGAGACAAAATGAGCTGTGGTGGATGAAATGATCTGAAACTTGGTGTGCAGCTGCCACTAGGGATGGGGACAGTGGGCAACTGTTCAAACTTGAACTTGCACAAAGGCAGCACTTAAAGAGGCCCCACTAAAAGGGACCCCCCACACTACGGAGTACATACTTGCTAAGTGGCCCTGGTCTACCAAACTAATCCTCAAAGTTGTTGGTTGGTTGGTCTGTTAACACGAGTTCAAATTTCAAATTTGCGCCTTTTTGCGCCTTTTTCCACACTGAACTTTTGAACATTGAACATTGAACTTTCAAATTTGCGCCATTTTTTTGGAAAGCCACTAAAAGGATCTGAACCTGGGAGGTCGCGCGTGAGGGCAACACATCACCACTAAGCCAGAAGGCTGTTGAGTTAGATGTGCAAAACTCGACCTTTAACCTGAGGTGTGGTGGCATGTTCTTGGTGTAACAGCTAAGATTTGAATTTGAATATGTGATGGTCAATGGTGGCATGGGACAGATAATGTGTGGCATTGAGGGTAATAATTGCTCTGATTTCCCTATTTAGTGTTGGTTAAGGAATATATAGTGCATTGCAGTGCAATGAGCTGTGGTTAATGAAATAAACTGAAACTTTGTGTGTAGCTGCTACTAGGGGTGGGGATAATGGGAAAATTGGAAAACATGGATTTGGATGCAGAAACAGCACCCAAATAACTCAGTGAGACAAAATGAGCTGTGGTTAATGGATTGAGCTGAAACTTGGTGTGCAGCTGCCACTAGGGGTGGGGATAATGGGAAAATTGGAAAATGTGCATTTGGATGCAGAAATGGCACCCAAATAACTCATTGCAACACAATGAGCTGTGGTTAATGGAATGAACTGAAACTTTGTGTGTAGCTGCAACTAGGTATGGGGATAGGGGCAAAATGGTCAAGTTTAAATTTGGATGTGGAAACTGCACCCAAATAACTCATTGCAGCACAATGAGCTGTGGTTAATGGAATGAACTGCAACTTGGGGTGCAGCTGCCACTAGGGATGGGGATAATGGGAAAATGGGAAAATTCAAATTTGGATGCAGAACATGCACCCAAATAACTCATTGCAATGCAATGAGCTGTGGTTAATGGAATAAACTGCAACTTGGTGTGCAGCTGCTACTAGGGATGGGGATAGGGGCAAAATGGTCAAGTTTAAATTTGGATGTGGAAACTGCACCCAAATAACTCATTGCAGCACAATGAGCTGTGGTGGATGGAATGAACTGCAACTTGGTGTGCTGCTGCCACCAGGGATGGAGATGATGGGAAAATGGGAAAATTGGCATTTGGATGCAGAAACCACACCAAAATATATCATGGCAGCACAATGAGCTGTGGTGGATGAAATGATCTGAAACTTGGTGTGCAGCTGCCACTAGGGATGGGGACAGTGGGCAACTGTTCAAACTTGAACTTGCATAAAGGCAGCACTTAAAGAGGCCCCACTAAAAGGGACCCCCCACACTACGGAGTACATACTTGCTAAGTGGCCCTGGTCTAACACACTAATCCTCAAAATTGTTGGTTGGTTTGTTTGTTTGTTGGTTAACACGAATTCAAATTGGCGCCTTTTGTAGCCAGTTGAATTTGCGCCTTTTTGCGCCTTTTTCCACACTGAACTTTTGAACATTGAACATTGAACTTTCAAATTTGCGCCATTTTTTTGGAAAGCCACTAAAAGGATCTGAACCTGGGAGGTTGCACGTGAGGGCAACACATCACCACTAAGCCAGAAGGCTGTTGAGTTAGATCTTGGAAAAGTCGACCTTTAACCTGAGGTGTGGTGACATGTTCTTGGTGTAACAGGTAAGATTTGAATTTGAATCTGTGATGGTCAATGGTGGCATGGGACAGATAATGTGTGGCATTGAGGGTAATAATTGCTCTGATTTCCCTATTTAGTGTTGGTTAAGGAATATATAGTGCATTGCAGTGCAATGAGCTGTGGTTAATGGAATAAACTGAAACTTTGTGTGTAGCTGCTACTAGGGGTGGGGATAATGGGAAAATTGGAAAACATGGATTTGGATGCAGAAACAGCACCCAAATAACTCAGTGAGACAAAATGAGCTGTGGTTAATGGATTGAGCTGAAACTTGGTGTGCAGCTGCCACTAGGGGTGGGGATAATGGGAAAATTGGAAAATGTGCATTTGGATGCAGAAATGGCACCCAAATAACTCATTGCAACACAATGAGCTGTGGTTAATGGAATGAACTGAAACTTTGTGTGTAGCTGCAACTAGGGATGGAGATAATGAGAAAATTGGAAAATATGCATTTGGATGCAGAAACAGCACCCAAATAACTCATTGCAATGCAATGAGCTGTGGTTAATGAAATAAACTGCAACTTGGTGTGTAGCTGCTACTAGGGATGGGGATAATGGGAAAATTGGAAAATATGCATTTGGATGCAGAAACAGCACCCAAATAACTCATTGCAGCACAATGAGCTGTGGTTAATGGAATGAACTGCAACTTGGTATGTAGCTGCCACTAGGGGTGGGGATAATGGGAAAATGGGAAACTTCGCATTTGGATGCAGAAGTGGCACCCAAATAACTCATTGCAACACAATGAGCTGTGGTTAATGGAATGAACTGAAACTTTGTGTGTAGCTGCAACTAGGGATGGAGATAATGAGAAAATTGGAAAATATGCATTTGGATGCAGAAACAGCACCCAAATAACTCATTGCAACACAATGAGCTGTGGTTAATGGAATAAACTGCAACTTGGTGTGTAGCTGCTACTAGGGAAGGGGATAATGGGAAAATGGGAAACTTCGCATTTGGATGCAGAAATGGCACCCAAATAACTCATTGCAACATAATGAGCTGTTGTAGATGGAATGAACTGCAACTTGGGGTGCAGCTGCCACTAGGGATGGGGATAATGGGAAAATGGGAAAATTCAAATTTGGATGTGGAAACAGCACCCAAATAACTAATTGCAGCATAATGAGCTGTGGTGGATGGAATGAACTGAAACTTGGTGTACAGCTACCACTAAGGGTGGGGATAATGGGAAAATGGGAAAATTCGCATTTGGATGCAGAAATGGCACCCAAATAACTCATTCCAAGACAATAAGCTCTTAGTGGATGGTGAACTGAAACTTGGTGTGCAGCTGCCACTAGGGATGGGGACAGTGGGCAACTGTTCAAACTTGAACTTGCATAAAGGCAGCACTTAAAGAGGCCCCACTAAAAGGGACCCCCCACACTACGGAGTACATACTTGCTAAGTGGCCCTGGTCTCACCAAACTAATCCTCAAAATTGTTTGTTGGTCTGTTAACACGAGTTCAAATTTTAAATTTGCGCCACATTCAAAAGGGGCGAGTAACAGTAAAACAACTAAACCAAAACAAATCTAAACAAACTTAAACCATAACGAAAACGAAAGTAAACATTACATGTGTGTAATAATAATATTGTGGCAGAATAATGTGTCATTGAAGTGCATTGCAGTACACTGAGTGAGCTGGAGAATGGATGGAATGATCCCAAACAAAAAATAAATCAGTGTACCGCCCAAATAGGCGAAAGTGGTGAAAGTGTACCGCCCAAAGAGAAAAATTCTCGGTGTCGAAAATCGTCGCTCGTCATGGCCCGTTTTCAGTGCTTGAATCCACTTCCAGGCTTCTCCAGCCGCTCCTCGTAGCAGATGGGCAAGAGAGAACGACGTGGCGCTGCTGGCGAACGGGTTTGCTGTAGCCAGTTCTGCAGTTCTCTTCTCGAAATGGTGCGTTGTTTCTTGCCGAAATTTTCGGTTTAATTTATTTCGACTTTTTCTTGTGTTTTAGCTCGTTTGTCGCCGCGCCTTTTCGTCCCGACGTTTCTTGTGTTTTAGCACGTTTTTCGCCACGCCTTTTCGTTGCTAGCGCAGCCGGCCTGCAACCGCGATTTCGTGTGCAACTTCTGCAGTTCTCTTCTCGAAATGGTGCGTTGTTTCTTGCCGAAATTTTCGGTTGAATTTATTCCGACTTTTCTTGTGTTTTAGCACGTTTTTCGCCGCACCTTCAGCGCCGCGCAGGCATCAGAAGGCGACACAGCAGTGCTCGCCGACGAATTCGCGGTCGCCAAGAGCTGGTAGGTGTGCAATGTCAACTTTTTGCCTAGATTTGTCGAAAATAAGCTTGCGCCCATTTTTAGTGCACAGCAGGTCTTCAGCTGCGAGGTGCTGTGCAACTGCAACGCTTTCTCTCGAAATGGTGCGTTGTTTCTGCCGGAATTGTCAGTGATTTTGTTCCGACATTTCTTGCGTTATTTTAGCACGTTCTTCGCTGCGCCTTTTCGTCGCTAGCACAGTCGGCTGCAACCGCGATTTGGTGTGCAACTGCTGCAGTTCTTTTCTCAGAATGGTGCGTTGTTTCTTGCCGAAATTTTGATTTATTTCATTCCGACTTTTCTTGTATTTTAGCACGTTTTTCGCCGCGCCTTTTCGTCGCTAGCACAGTCGGCTGCAACCGCGATTTGGTGTGCAACTGCTGCAGTTCTTTTCTCAGAATGGTGCGTTGTTTCTTGCCGAAATTTTCGATTTATTTCATTCCGACTTTTCTTGTATTTCAGCACGTTTTTCGCCGCGCCTTTTCGTCGCTAGCACAGTCGGCTGCAACCGCGATTTGGTGTGCAACTGCTGCAGTTTTTTTCTCAGAATGGTGCGTTGTTTCTTGCCGAAATTTTCGGTTTATTTCATTCCGACTTTTCTTGTATTTTAGCACGTTTTTCGCCGCGCCTTTTCGTTGCTAGCACAGCCGGCCTGCAACCGCGATTTGGTGTGCAACTGCTGCAGTTCTTTTCTCGAAATCGTGCGTTGTTTCTTGCCGAAATTTTCTGTTAATTTTCGGGGGGAGGGCTGAAGAGGGGCAAACTTACTGACTGGGGGTAGTCGTCTCCGCAACCCCAAGCCCCCGCCCCAGTTACCTCTACGACTGGGGCGCGCGTTGACAGCCCCGCCCCCACAGACTTGCAGACAGCGCACCGCACAATTGCAGTTGGGGGGGGGGCGGAACGTCGACAGGAAGGTGCACACCGGACAATTGCAGAGGGGGGGGGGGGGCGGAACGTCGACACAAAGGTGCACACCGGACAATTGCAGAGGGGGGGGGCGGGAACGTCGACACAAAGGTGCACACCGGACAATTGCAGAGGGGGGGGGGGGGCGGAACGTCGACACAAAGGTGCACACCGGACAATTGCAGAGGGGGGGGGGGGGGGCGGAACGTCGACACAAAGGTGCACACCGCACAATTGCAGAGGGGGGGGGGGGGGCGGAACGTCGACACAAAGGTGCACACCGCACAATTGCAGAGGGGGGGGGGGGGGGCGGGGGTGGGGCGGGACGTTGACAGTTGACACGAAGGTGCGCAGCACACAACTGCAGGGGGGGGGGGGGGCACGGAACGTCAGCACAGACGTGCACCGCACAATTGCAAGGGGGGGGGGGGGGGCGGCGGCGGAACGTCGACAGGAAGGTGCGCACCACACAAATTGCAAGGGGGGGGGGGGCACGGAATGTCGACAGGAAGGAGCGCAGCACACAATTGCAAGGGGGGGGGGGGCACGGAACGTCGACAGGAAGGTGCGTGTCGCACAATTGCAAGGGGGGGGGCGGAACGTCGACACGAATACACGCGCCGCGATGCACAATTGCAAGGGGGGACGTCGACACCAAGGTGCGCCGCACAATTGCAAGGGGGGGGGGGGGCGGCGCGGAACGCCGACAGGAAGGTGCGCAGCACACAAATTGCAAGGGGGGAGGGGTGCGGAACGTGGACACAAAGGTGCGCAGCACACAATTGGGGGGGGGGGGGGGGTGGAATGTCGACACGAAGGTGCATGCTGCACAATTGCAAGGGGGGGGGGCGGAACGTCGACACGAATACGCGCGCCGCGATGCACAATTGCAAGGGGGGACGTCGACACCAAGGTGCACCGCACAATTGCAAGGGGGGGGGGGGGGGGGGCGGCGCGGAACGCCGACAGGAAGGTGCGCAGCACACAAATTGCAAGGGGGGAGGGGTGCGGAACGTGGACACAAAGGTGCGCAGCACACAATTGGGGGGGGGTGGAAGGTCGACACGAAGCTGCATGCTGCACAATTGCACGGGGGGGGGGGGGGTGGCAGAACGTCAACACAAAGGTGTGCATTGCACAACACAATTGCAAGGGGGGGGGGCGAAACGTCGACACAAAGGTGCGCAGCACACAATTGCAGGGGGGGGGGGGGGGGTGGAACGTCGACACAGGCGTGCATCGCACAATTGCAAGGGGGGGGGGGGGGGCACGGTAGGGTCAAACCCAGCAGCTGGGGTGGGGGGGGGGGGAATGACTCCCACAACCAGTTATAGGTAAGGCTGCAACATGAGGCCCATAGCTGAAGGGACAACACATAAGAGGATCAGACCTGAAACAATCAGACCTAAAACAATCAGACCTAAAACAACCAGACCTGAAACAATCAGACCCAAAACAACAAAACACTGCAGACCTGACCCTGGTCTCACCAAACTAATCGCCAAATGTCGTGTGTGTGTGTGTGTGTCCGAATTTGAAATGGTTTGTCAAAGGGTTTGAAATTGCGCTCAAGAAATGGTTCTCTTAGCATCCTAGATGCTTCCTAAGCAGCCAAAAGCCTGGGTTGCACATGGGCAGCAAAGATTGCATTTCGAAATTTTTTGGCTGAGTTATTTGGGTTGCATTGAGCTGAAACTTGGTGTGCAGGTGCCACTAGGCGTGGGGAGAGTGGGGAAGTTGTCAAATTTAAATTTGTAAGCAGAAACTGCACCCAAATAACTCATTGCAAAAGAATGAGCTGTGTGGTGAATGGATTGAGCTAAAACTTGGTGTGCAGGTGCCACTAGGGTGGGAAAGTGGTCAAATTTGAATTTGCCCACAAAAACTGCACCCAAATAACTCATTGCAACAGAATGAGCTGTGCGGTGTATGGATTGAGCTGAAACTTGGTGTGCCATTGCCACATGGGTTGGGGAGAGTGGGGAAAGTTGTCAAATTTGAATTTGTGCTCAGAAACTGCACCCAAATAACTCATTGCAACCCAATGAGCTTTGTAGTGGATGGATTGAGCTGAAACTTGGTGTGCAGGTGCCACATGGGTTGGGGAGAGTGGGGAATAGAGATGGTTTCAATTTCGAAAATAATTTTTTTTTTATTAAAGAAGAAATTTTTTTATTAATAAAAAAAATGGGACCTTTCTTTTTTTAATTAAAAAATTTTTTTATTAATAAAAAAAAAGTGAAAATTTTCTGTTTTTGTTACTATTTTTTGCGTTTTCCCGCTAGTTTTTCACCAGTTTTGTGTCTTCTCTTCGAGATTGTGCCTGATACAGTGCTAAATTTGGCCCTTTGGTGCATTTAAGCATTGAATGTGGACATAGGTACATGCCACCACGTTACCTGTGTGGTATACATGTTGTACATTGTACATACAATTGCACATTGTGGTGCACCTGTGTGTGTAAAACGAGCTATTCATGCATTTGCATGGCCATTTATGCGTTTAAGGATAGAATAGGGACACAGGTACATGCCGCCACGTGCCCTGTGTGGTATATACGTTGTACATTGTACATAGTATTGTACATTGTAGTGCACCTGTGGGTGTAGAACAAGCTATTCATGTATTTGTATGGGCATTCAATGCATTTGTGGATCACAAAAGCTCTGAAACACACTCTACAAGGTATATTTACACTAACATATGGCACCTTACATCGCCTGAACCCTCCTTTAATTTAGAAAAAAAATTTTTTTTTTTTTAATTAAAAAAAAAATTTTTTTTTTTAATAAAAAAAAAAAATTGGCCGATTTTTTTTTCAAAAACCATCTCTAGTGGGGAAGTTGTCAAATTTGAATTTGTGCACAGAAACTGCACCCAAATTACTCATTGCAACAGAATGAGCTGTGTAGCAGATGGATTGAGCTGAAACTTGGTGTGCAGGTGCCTCTAGGGGTTGGGATGGTGGGGAAGTGGGCAAATTTGATTTTGCTCACAGACACTGCACCCAAATAACTCATTGCAAATGAATGAGCTGTGTGGTGAATGGATTGAGCTGAAACTTGGTGTGTAGGTGCCACTATGGGTGGGGATTGTGGGGAAGTGGTCAAATTTGAATTTGCTCACAGAAACAGCACCCAAATAACTCATTGCAAAAGAATGAGCTGTATGGTGGATGGATTGAGTTGAAACTTGGTGTGCAGGTGCCACTATGGGTGGGGATGGTGGGGAAGTGGTCAAATTTAAATCTGCTCACAGAAACTGCACCAAAATAACTCATTGCAAAAGAATGAGCTGTGTGGTGGATGGATTGAGCTGAAACTTGGTGTGCAGGGCCACTATGGGTTTGGATGGTGGGGAAGTTGTCAAATTTGAATTTGCACACAGAAACTGCACCCAAATAACTCAGTGCAACAGAATGAGCTGTGCAGTGGGTGGATCAAGCTGAAAATTGATGTGCAGGTGCCATATGGGTTGGGGAGAGTGCAGAAGTTGTCAAATTTGAATTTGTATATAGAAACTGAAGTGTATCAACTTGCTGGGTGACAACCTGATGAGGTGTCAGCCTATCCATCGCACAGCAGGGCAAAGGCTTGATTGGTAATAGCGTAAAAGGAGTCAACTTGATGGGCAACAGCTTGCAAAAGGACCCTGGTCTCACCAAACTAATCGCCAAATGTCGTGTGTGTGTGTGTGTGTGTGTCCGAATTTGAAATGGTTTGCCAAAGGGTTTGAAATTGCGCTCAAGAAATGGTTCTCTTAGCATCCTAGATGCTTCTTAAGCAGCCAAAAGCCTGGGTAGCACATGGGTAGCAAAGATTGCATTTCGAAATTTTTTTGGCTGAGTTATTTGGGTTGGATTGAGCTGAAACTTGGGTGTGCAGGTGCCACTAGGGGTGGGGAGAGTGGGGAAGTTGTCAAATTTGAATTTGCGCACAGAAACTGCACCCAAATAACTCATTGCAACCGAATGAGCTGTGTGGTGGATGGATTGAGCTGAAACTTGGTGTGCCATTGCCACATGTTTTGGGGAGAGTGGGGAAGTTGTCAAATTTGAATCTGAGCACAGAAACTGCACCCAAATAACTCATTGCAACCGAATGAGCTGTGCGGTGTATGGATTGAGCTGAAACTTGGTGTGCAGGTTCCACATGGGTTGGGGAGAGTGGGGAAGTTGTCAAATTTGAATCTGAGCACAGAAACTGCACCCAAATAACTCATTGCAACCGAATGAGCTGTGCAGTAGATGGATTGAGCTGAAACTTGGTGTGCAGGTTCCACATGGGTTGGGGAGAGTGGGGAAGTTGTCAAATTTGAATCTGAGCACAGAAACTGCACCCAAATAACTCATTGCAACAGAATGAGCTGTGTGGTAGATGGATTGAGCTGAAACTTGGTGTGCAGGTGCCACATGGGTTGGAAAGAGTGGGGTAGTTGTCCAATTTGAATTTGCGCACAAAAACTGCACCCAAATAACTCATTGCAACAGAATGAGCTGTGTGGTGGATGGATTGAGCTGAAACTTGGTGTGCAGGCGCCACTAGTGGTGGGGATGGTGGGAAAGTGGTGAAATTTGAATTTATGCACAGAAACTGCACCGAAATAACTCATTGCAGCAGAATGAGCTGTGTAGTGGATGGATTGAGCTGAAACTTGGTGTGCAGGTGCCACATGGGTTGGGGCAACAGAATGAGCTGTGTGGTAGATGGATTGAGCTGAAACTTGGTGTGCAGGTGCCACTTGAGGTGGAATAGTGGGGGAAGTTGTTAAATTTGAATTTGATACAGAAACTGCACCAAAATAACTCATTGTCACAGCATGAGCTGTGTGGTGGATGGATTGAGCTGAAGCTTGGTGTGCAGCCTGCACCTGCACCTGCACCTGCACAGTGCAGGTGCCACTTGGGGTGGAATAGTGGGGAAGTGGTCAAATTTGAATTTGCATACAGAAACTGCACCTAAATAACTCATTGCAAAAAGAATGGGCTGTGTGGTGGATGGATTGAGCTGAAACTTGGTGTGTAGGTGCAACTATTGGGTGGGAATGGTGGGGAAGTGGTCAAATTTGAATTTGCGCACAGAAACTGCACCCTAATAACTCATTGCAAATGAATGAGCTGTGTGGTGGATGGATTGAGTTGAAACTTGGTGTGCAGGTGCCACTATAGGTGGGGATGGTGGGGAAGTGGTCAAATTTGAATTTGCTTACAGAAACTGCACCCAAATAACTCATTGCAAAAGAATGAGAAGTATGGTGGATGGATTGAGTTGGAACTTGGTGTGCAGTGCAGGTGCCACTATGGGTGGGGCTGGTGGGGAAGTGGCCAAATTTGAATTTGCTCACAGAATCTGCACCAAAATAACTCATTGCAAAAGAATGAGCTGTGTGCTGGATTGATTGAGTTGAAACTTGGTGTGCAGGTGCCACTAGGGGTGGGGATTGTTGGGAAGTGGTCAAATTTAGATTTGTATGCTGAAACTGCACCCAAATAACATATTGCAACAGAATGAGCTGTAGCAGGTAGATTGAACTGAAACAAGGTGTCCAACTACCAGTAGAGGAGGGGATATTGGGAAAACTTGGTGTGCAGCTGCTACTAGGGTGGGAATAGTGGTGAACTGCACCCAAATAACTCATTGCAACCAAATGAGCTGTGGTAGATGGAGTGAACTAAGACTTGGTGTGCAGCTAGCTGCCTCCTCTCGCCTGATGGGTGCCACCCCATGAAAAAATTATACAGGCCAACAGCTTGATGGGTGACAGCTTAAAAGGAGTAAAAAAGGTCAACTTGATGGGCAACAGCTTGCAAATGGACCCTGGTCTATATTACTAAAGCACAATGTCTGTCTGTGTGCAACGCGACCCCAAGCGTTGTGCTGCTTGGATTGAGTTGATTGTTTTTGCTACAGCATCGGGTGTTGCCTGTGATAGCTGAAAAATAGCCAAATCAAAAATTATTTTGAATTTGCGCCATACAGTAACCAGTATTGATCACATTAAACGTGAAGTTTCCATGTCAAATCAGACAGGGATATATGTAATCGACCGCGCTGATCACGAATATCACATCCGTTTTCAAATGCGATACTGTAATCACGAGATACAGCACAATCAATATGTCTATCACGTTGTTATAAAAGCACATCGTGTGTCTGCAACGTGATTGTGAGAGTTGTGCTGGATGGATTGAGTTGTTACTTTTGATATAGCTTTGGGTGTTGCTTGTGATAGCTGAAAAATAGTCAAATCAAAAATTATTTTGAATTTGCGCCATACAGTAACCCGTGCTCATAACATTAAGCGTGAGAGTTTAGTGTCAAATCTGCTTGGGACGTATGTAATCGACCACGCTGATCACGAATATCGCATCTGTTTTCCAATGCGATACCGTAATCAAGAGATATGGTACATTGAATATGCAAATTGGGTTTGATCGAATTTGACAATTCAGTATCAACTCTGCTTGGGGTATATGCAATCGACCGTGCTGATCACGAATATCACATCCGTTTTCCAATGCGATACCGTAATCGCGAGATATGACACATTGAATATGCAAATTGCGTTTGACGAATTTGAGAATTCAGTGTCAAATCTGCTTGGGACATATGTAATCGACCGTGCTGATCACGAATATCACATCCGTTTTCCAATGCGATACCGTAGTCGTGAGATATGCCCATTTTATGTGTACACTCCTGACTTATCAAAAGTGTTAAGAAAACACTTCTACATAGATCAGTGGTGTAGTGCTTACTACTCAGGAGGTCCTGGGTGCAAACCTCTCCCACAAAACTATGTAACTTTAATGTTTATGCTTGATATGTTTATGCTCAGGCTTAGGCTTCACTTAGGCTTCGCTTAGGCTTAGGCTTCACTCAGGCTTAGGCTTCATATTTTCGGACGCAATGGACGCGGACACAACAATTGCGTTTTGTCCCAATTTGTACAATTGAAGGATACCCGTATTTAATGACTGAATAAAGAGTTACTAATAAAGTTTGTGGTTACTACCCAGGAGGTCCTGGGTTCAAACCTCAATTGTGTGTGTACCTTGCTTGGCACACTGCACCATCACAATAAGAGTGGCACCATCATAGATCATTACCACAATCCATGAGATGAGATATAAAAATTGGGCATGCATGTTTTATCAAATTTGAGAATTCAGTGTCAAATCTGCCTGGCATAGGTATATGTAATTGACCATGCTGATCACGAATCTCACATTCATCTTCCAATGCGATACTGCGATCACAAGATGCATTGAAGTTGATATGATGCAATACAATACCATACAATTGATATGATATGCATTGTGCTGGACGGATTGGGCACGTGTAAGCAGCCATTCAGATTAAGAAAATACCCTCATAATTCAAGCCAATAGTAAGCTATTCTAAAGCAAAGCCAATAATTAGGACCCCAATAATTAGCCCCGTATACAATTACAATGTAGCTGCCTCCTATAGGCCGATTTGAAAAATTAGACCAAGGTGGCTAATTAAGGGTTATGGTGTGTCTGCTCAAGATGGTATAGTGCCCAATTTAGGCTACAATGTGCCCAATTTAGGCTACAATCAGTTGTTGCGTCAGCATCCACCGTGTCTACTGCATCTGATAAAAATTTTCATAATTTTAGGCTTTGCTTAGGCTTAGTCCAGGCTTATGCTTAGGCATATGTCTATGCTCAGGCTTAGGCTTCACTTAGGCTTCGCTTAGGCTTAGGCTTCACACAGGCTTAGGCTTCATATTTTTGGACGCAGTGGACGCGGACGCAACAATTGCGTTTTGTCCCAATTAGTACAATTGAAGGATACCAGGCCATTGAAGGATAACATTTAACACCAGGCTCAAATCTGAAAATCTCACTCAATTCCTTGTGGCCAGATCGTAAATCACTGAAAAGTGTCGTCTGACCACGCCAACGCACCTTTCGCAGGCAGCAGAGTCTGTACAAATGCGTCCGCCTGATCTTGTACACGAAGTACACGAAGTACACGGCGCCGCGCCCTGTCGCCTTGTGGTACGCTATGTATGTAGTTAGTACTTACTGTGTGTGCGCTCCTCCGCGTTGGTTTGTTTGACATCGACAATGTGCTATGGCCCGTTGCTGTTGCGTCGCGCCTCTTCCGGATTTAATTTGTGTATTCGATGTACACACTTTGTCGCGCCGTTGTCGGACTTTGCTGTATGTGTGTGCGTGTGTTGGTGAATACATATACAATACAATACCCGTATTTAATGACTGAATAAAGAGTTACACCAAAAAAGTTAGAACGGTTTCCTTTATTGCAGAAGTGCATTGGTTGCATTGGTTGACTTCCTATGGCTTTTGCTGCAGCACTTTACAGATTCGTCATTGTTGCTTTTCAACTGAGCATTCACAGCATGATTTTATGACACATTGTATTGATGATGAGTCATCACTGAGGACATGAAAATATTGATATTGA
The DNA here is from genome assembly GCA_030248085.1 of Paralinhomoeus sp. GSCO2_6. NCBI lineage: Eukaryota > Metazoa > Nematoda > Chromadorea > Monhysterida > Linhomoeidae > Paralinhomoeus > Paralinhomoeus sp. GSCO2_6. The sequence continues at coordinate 67,920 of JASAMY010003753.1, forward strand.
ACCACTTTGGAGCACTTTGCAAGCAGGAGTCTTGAGTTGAAGCGGCTAGTTCTCTCAAATTTGAACCCAGATTTTGTTGGTCCGCTACGCTGTAGCGCTAAGCACACACACACACACACACACACACACACACACACACACACACACACACACACACACACACACACACACACACACACACACACACACACACACACACACTCTGTATATGCGAGACGTGGCTAGACGCCACCTTCCCCTCCGCGCTCCTAGAGAACCAGTCCTCCCATACCACCCACAGAGTTGACCGTTCTGGCCGTCTAGGCGGGGGGTGTCTCATTCTAGTTCCTAAAAGCATTCGTTCTGCTGTCTCTATCCCAGCCCAATCCCACCCACAGTTCGAAGCACTGTCTGTTGATCTCTATCTAAAGAATACCCGCTTGCGCATTACTAATGTGTATCGACCACCGTCGTCCAACGACTCAGCCCCTCTCATCTCGTACCTGACCAATGCGCTCTCTGTCAACCACCCCTCTATCCTAGTGGGAGACTTCAATTTGCCCAGCGTGGACTGGACCAATCTCACGCAAAGGACAGATGCACGCACAGCTGAAAAACTAGTTTTCCAATATTTCCTCTCAAGTGGGTTGGAGCAACATGTTGACCGGCCAACGCGGGGGAACAACATTCTTGACCTCGTGCTATCTAACCAACCGCACATTTTACACTCTGTGGCTGTAGAACCCCCTTGTTTACCATCGGATCACCTAGCTGTCACTTTCCAAACTATTGAATCACTGGACACGAATAAACCAGTGAGCAGTTACCGTAAGTATGTGAATGGGAATTACGCAGCTATGAACGAATACTTATTCAATGTAGATTGGGTGGCTCTATTCGCAGCATGTACAAACGCTGTCAGTATGTGGAACTACTTCAAAAACATTTTGCATCACTGTATTGAACTCTTTGTACCAATGTGCACTCCAAAAAACAAACCCGTCTCAAAAGAAGTTCGGAAGCTAATTAATAAGCAGAAAAGACTGCACAATAAATTTAAAGCCTCACAAAACCTAGAAGACTATAACAACTGGAAAACAGCTAACAAAGCAGCAAATAGAGCCATCCTCAGTGAGCAATGTGCGTTTGAAAACAGCTTGGCTAGGCGTGGAAACTGTCGCGAATTTTGGAAATATGTGTGTGCGCGTATGAAGACAATTCCTTCAGTAGCTTCCCTCAAAGCCTCCGATGGCTCGCTTAGGCATACTGATGCTGAAAAAGCCTCCATCTTAAACAATCAATTCTCCTCAGTTTTTGTCACTGACAATCACGAGCCATTAGAATTGTCTTCTCAAACCCATGTACGCATGCTACCTCCAAACTTTTCGGAATTTGACATATATCTAGCGCTCTCTAAGCTGCCCAACAAGTTCTCCTCAGGGACTGACGGAATTCCACAGTACTTATTAAAGAGAGTGGCCCTTGCAATTGCCTACCCACTTATGCGAATCTTCAACTTATCCCTGGCCACAGCCCAAGTACCACCCGACTGGTTGTGCGCAAACATCACACCCGTGTTTAAAAAGGGCGCCAAAAACATAGCTTCCAATTACAGACCAATTAGCATCACCAGTACATCCTGTAGACTTTTTGAAAGCCTTATCAAAAAACGTGTCCTAGCGCACATGCAATCCAATGGGTTAATCAGCTCTGCGCAACATGGTTTTCTGGCCAAACATAGCACTGTTAGTCAACTTCTAGAATGTCTGAATGACTGGACTAAAGAATTGGATGCTAGACAACCTGTTGACATAGCTTACTTGGATATTGCCAAAGCATTCGACACAGTTAGCCACTCAAAGTTGCTGCATAAACTTAAGTGCTATGGAATTGCGCACTCAATTACCAATTGGCTCAGTAGCTGGCTAACAAATCGCACCCAACGGGTTAAAGTAAATAACACTTTTTCTGATAGCGCGCCAGTTGGTAGTGGAGTCCCTCAAGGCAGCGTGCTAGGTCCACTCCTTTTTCTTATTTTCATCAACGACCTGCCAGCTGTTGCAAACCAAGTTTCGCTCAAACTGTTTGCGGATGACTGCAAGCTGTATTTTCGGTCCAAATTACTAGACGATCGCAGCAAGCTACAAAACTCCCTGAATTCAATTTACCAATGGTGCAACGAAAATCAGCTCCAACTTTCTCTATCCAAATGTTCAGTCCTTCACCTCGGTATAAATCGCAAGGAAAGATCAAACTACAGTGTAGGAGGAACACAGCTATCTACGGTAGAAACTATGCGTGACTTGGGCGTCACTGTTTCCAAAGATCTTCGTTTCACTGAGCATTGCAACCAGATTAGTAAGGCTGCTGGTCTAAGAGCGTCCGCAATACTAAACTGCTTTCACACTAGAGACTTGAATGTGTTAAGAGTGTTATTTTGCGCGTTTGTTAGAAGCAGTCTTGAATATGCTTCCCCGTGTTGGAATCCGGTCATGGTTGGTAACACAAGGCAGCTGGAGTCAATTCAGAGAACTTTCACCCGAAATATTCCGCAACTACGCCATTTGTCATATGATGAACGGAGAGAGCGCATTGGTCTTCCCCTCCTTGAACTGCGGCGGCTACATGCTGATTTAATCTATGTCTATAAAATAATTCACAAACAAACTTCCAATAAATTTGAAGATTTCTTTACCTTAAATAGAGACAGCAGAACGAGGGGGCATAATTTTAAACTCCGTCCACAAAAACACAACACTCAGTATAGAGCGCACTTCTTCTCCAATAGGATCATTGCTGCTTGGAATGCCTTGTCGGAAGGAACGGTCAACTCCAAAACTATCACTACATTTAAACATAAGCTTCTAAAGGAAAACTTATCCCAATTCCTAAATGGTTAGGTTATAAAATCACCTTTTTGGTGTCACCTAGCCATGTCTCGCACGTGTTAACGTAAATAGTTGGCGGGCGTTGCACTTCCATCTCTCCTAGGTATTTGCTTTGCAAACTGTGGACATTTGTACTCTGTTTGTTGTGACACACGTGTGACCATGATTCGCTCGCTCGCTGTGCTTCGCCTTTGTGCCTTCGTACTGTCGTACACCGTGCTTCGACGAATAAAAAAACAAACAAACAAACACACACACACACACACACACACACACACACACACGCATACACACACACGCACACACACACAAGCACGCACACACACACACACACACACACACACACACACACACACACACACACACACACACGCACACACACACACACACAAACACACACACACACACACACACAGCTTTTCCATAGAAGGTTCCCTGGGCTACATGATATCTGTTCTCCTACAAATTTTAGCGTCCGTTAGAACTGGCCAGCTCCGTCAAGCGCCAAAAAAAAACAACTAAATTCTTGTGACCCGGTCTAGCAGTATCGACTTCTGGCGCAGTCTGTCTCCTTCGTTGCGCCGTCGGATCTTCGTTTGCTCTGCTCCCAACCACTGCTGCTTCAGTGCCTGCGATTCCACCTCCACCTTTCTTCCTCAAATTCGAGCGAAATGCTGGTAATTCCTTTTCCATTCAAACAAATTATTCCAGAAACAAAGACGCAGCACTGGTGTTACTCTGATGAGCTCAACCACAGAACAGCTGCGTTATACGAAAGAGGAACGCTCACCATACGAGAGGGCCGTCTACACATTCGTTGGGCACTTTACAGCGCCTGCAACAACGCGACCGACGCGCAACCAAACCCGACTGCCAATGCAGTTTTTTTGGCGGAAATATCCCAACCAGACTTTCATACTCTCCACTCAACCGGGGTACAGCAAGCAGTTTTGCTCCCGTTTTGCAAAGTTCTCCCGTTTCGCTGATTAATTTTGCTTTTTTATTTTCCGTCAATGTCAGCTCGCTGTCAACCACCCTGAAATATCAATTATCGACTGCAAGCAATGCGTCGCCCGCCCGCTCAGGCATCATCTCTAAGCACGAAGGTTCAATACCAACTGTAATGCCTACCAAGCTATCAATTCTGTCATCACGAAATTCTTTTCGCAGTCCATTTATTTCCAGGGAATTTTGCCTTCGTCTTCCAGCTGAATGAGTTCTTCGAACATGGCTCTGGAGTTTCTTAGAAGGCCTTCCTTGGCCAGTTCTTTGTCGGCTGCCCTTTCAAACGGCTTGTCCGACTGAACGAGCAGGGCAGCAGAACTCCCTTCCATTGTCACTCCCATCGGGAACACGTGCCTAAACGTACATGTTGCAATTCGAAAATGAACGATCTTGATTTGGTCTGCTAACACCAAATAGCAAAGACCGAGACAGTTAATTGTTGATCAGTTTCACTGGCGTACTCGGGGGGGGGGGTGTATCCCCCCTTCCCGAAAATCAGATTTTTTGGCTTGATCTTCCATGTTTCAATCAATGTGCCAATCTGTGACTTCTACTAAATTACAATGCATTATATGATGCGAATGGCATTCAAGGGGGGCAAAATTACATTGCGCCTGCAGCACACGCTTAGCACAAACAATCGGATAAGCAATAGATTGCCCACAAAACCGAGAAAATTTGTTCATTCTGAAATGATGAAGGAACAAAATTTTCGCCGATGAAAGAACAAAATTTTTGAGTTTGAGCGTTTTGAGCGAAACAAATTTTCGCTCAAAACCATGGAAAACTCGTTAAGACGAATGTCACACTCGCAACAACCAGAAGTACTAGTATGCAGCGCTATTTCTTTAACAGACCAATCGCACGTTTTTGGCAACACTGCAAATGACACGAACTTATAGTTCTGGATGAGCTGCTCCATGGTGAAGGGCACAGGCTCGTCACCCATTTCCTCCGTCAGCGTGTCGTAGTAGTGCTGCAGCACCGTCAGCGTGTACTGCCTCCGCGTCGGCCCGTCTATGGACCCCGCAAAGAAGCGCACGAGATCTTCTACTGGCGAACCGGAGTGGCAGATCCAAATGGAAAAATTTTGTTTTGGATAAATGCAAACAAGCAACCCGCCGAATATTTTAAAGATCTCTATGGACAAGTATGGACGTGATCTATGGGTATCTGCTCATTTCATTTCTTGTGCAGATCACAAACGGAATGAATCGCTTCTGTGCTGATTTCGATAGACTTACTGTACACAGCATACCGTAAATCCTCCAATACAACCCTCCCTCCAATAGTGCCCACGGGTACGGCAAGGTTGAAATAATAGAGCCCCCTCCTCCAATAGTGCCCCCGGGTGTAAGGGGTATGTTGTGCCATGTGCCTTTTATGGGCAAAAATATAGTGGTAGGTACATTTATATCGTGCATATTACACACTACTACTAGCCAATAATAGCACGTTTCAGCAACTATTAACGGTAAATCAACCATTAAATGTGGCAAAAGTGATCAAAATCACCGAAAAAACGGCAATTTTGACAGCGAAGCTAGCATTACTATTCAAAATTTTTAGGTTGAAATAGCCCTCCAATAGGTTGAAGAAGCCCCCCCTCCAATAGTGCCCCCCTCCAATAGAGCCCCCAGGTAAGGAGAGGTTGAGAAATAGTGCCCCCGGGGCACTATTGGAGGATTTACGGTATTATAATAACAACACATGCAAGTGACCCAAACCAAAGGGTGCAGCGTATAGGAATAGCGAAGTTGAAACCTGCCAATCAAAGATGGCGGCCAGTCGCTCGTCGCCGTGATTGTCCTTTTTCACGAAAATATTGCAACGGTGCATATCGCCATGGCACAACACATCTGGGATACCGAGCTCCTTATGAGCCTAAAACGGACTCACATTTGTGCAACGTGTGCGTGTCATGTGTACACATCCGAGACTGTTAAACTGATAAAAAATGGTTGAAATTGAAATGGCTTGGACTGCAGATCCGTTCCTCAGTCTGGTCATTCGTACGTTTGTCATTGCGTCTTTCTGTCAGTGATGACCGACAACTGCACAGTGTACATCATAAGATACAGTAAATGAGCACAACGCTCACGCTCGTCCAATAGTTGAACGCCTTGACCATGTCCTCCACCGATTTCAGCCCCGAATTCTCGTACTTTTCGATAATGGCATCGGTGAAGTGCTGAGTCTGCTTTCGCATCTGGGTCACTACCATTTGAATCTGCTGCTCCATGAGTTCAGGCGTCATCTTGTCGGTCAACACATGCCGAAGCACTTCAGTGAAAGACTTTTTTAGGTTTACATTTTCCTGCCACGAATGATCCTTCAATGTCATGGCATGCAAGCGAGCCAGCACAGCCGACAGCTGAAAACCAAACTATAATTGCTTGCTTCTGCAAGCACGCAAGCACACCCACTCGCATATGTAAGTATCACTGCCAACAACTCTCAAAACCGAGCCCCTTCCAATGAATGCCCCTCAGACAGAAGTACACGATTTATATGTAGATCACATGCACCATAACTGCATTTTTTATAGTGCAGTTGTCCAAAGCCGGCAGCTGTCAAGCGGCACTGCAAGTCAAGTCACATTCAAAATTGCTTCAGCATAGAGTTAATGTACACCATGTGATTCACTGCGATAATGCAAAAATTGGTAGGTTCTGTCTCAGGATTTTTGAAACGGCAAAGCCGGGTCTGAACTCTGAGGTCGTCTGGTTGGGCACGCAGGGACGCGAGTAGTAGGTTGATAGGCTGACGAATGAGCGCCAAATGGGGCGATTCATTGGGAAGTCTCGGTGTTGGGAGTGGGCTAAAAAGCTCACGTCTTTGAGCAGTGATAGGTTCGTGAATTCGAAAAATTGTTTTACAAATCCTCGATCCGCCAAGTCTTCCATGACGATCAAACCAGTGTCTTCATTGGCCGGGTTGATTTCCTCCACAAAATACACCTTTGGCGTCATAAGTTTCTCTTCTTTGCCCTTCGCGAACGCGTAGAACGCGCACTCCTGGTTGTGCACCTGGGAGAAAAAGCCATTTTTGGGCAAAACAATTTAATTTTCAACGAAACAACAAAAATTATATTTTATCCGTAATTTCCTTCTTTGACAGTATTTAGTGGTGACATATTTGTACGAGCGACGGGTACAGCAAGATACAGTTAGATGCAAGATGCAAGAAAGACCTCACACTTTCATGCAATTTCTTGGTGGCCTCATCGTCCCGCATTTTGTCGCGCATCTGTTTCAGTTGTTCATTTGCCTGAAAACGATACAAAGTCCTTTTTGGACTACGTGGATCCTTCTGGAGCTGTCGTGGCTGCTATTTAACAACGATGTTTGGCACTAGTAATAGCAAAACATGATCTCAAGCACCAGCATAAGCAACATGTTTGGCACATTTAGCAGCAGGAAAAGGAAATCTTTTCATTCTGAACCTCTGTAGAACACTCATTACCTCCGTCTCACCGAGGAGCGCCTCCTGCAGGTCTTTTCTGACCTGCTGGCTGGGCGTCTTTAGAATGACGCTGTCGGGCAGCTCGGGCGACTCAACCGACCACTCGATCGACACCTTGACGATCCTGAATCAACTGATGGTGGGTGATGATTCATTCAAAAGGACGTTGGCCACGCACCACTGTGTATAGGTGTACTACATACATTGTTATACTTCCGGTCTGTACACGTCGTTCGTTCGGGTCGACTCGTTTTCATACAGAGTTGAACACCTGGCGATCGCGCCCTGTAGGTCACCGACTCTCTTGCTGGAGCAGCTCTTGAACTTGGCCCTGGTCTCCAGCGCCTCCTGCAGCAGCCTTTCCAGTCTGGCGTATGTCACGTGCGTCTCCGGGATGTGGTCCTCCTTGTTCTCCATTTTTTGGTGGGATTGAACTGCGTGGAACGGAGACGCGTGCAATATAAAGTGGATGGAAAGTCGGGTAGTGTAGGACAGGACACGCACTTGTATGAAGGCAGTACGTCGACACTTCTTGAGCCGCTGGGCACACAATGGAAGGGCCGGAGTGCACTGGCCGTCTTGTCCCGACCCGACATTGTAGCGACCGCTGATATCGCAGTGCAAGGCATGCGTAGCGCATAAGCTACCACATTTTGCTTGAGTGCATTTGACATGCAACACCAAAGGGTTGAACTGGCAATGAAGCAGTCATCCTCCACCCACAACAATGGCAGCCTGTTGCAGTGTAGTACCTAGGTGTCTCTACCGTATATTGTCTCTGTATTTGGCTTGCCTACAAGCGCAGCGTACTACACAACAACGTTATCCGTGGTGGCATCTTTATTGTGACAGCACGCACGTTCACAACTATGACTGTGCAGCATGACAAGATTGTCGATCTGTAGCACCAGTCTCACTACCAACGAATAAACACGCACACGGGAAACTGGGTGCGTGCGTGTGCGCACGACTTTCAAATCATTGTGCAGGTTCTTCAACTCGACAGTGTCGACCAGTAGACAGACAGTAATGTAGGTACGGTATGTTTTCTAAACGGCGTCTCTCAGACAAACCAGTGACCAATACCAACATAGTGACCAATTGTATTTTACGCCAAAAATAATACGCATTTTTCAGAGTACCGCCGAGCCACGAACAGCGCACTTTTGCGCACCACAATCTCAAAAGTACCCTAGTCTGTCACTTCTGTCAGAAAGTGCATAGTTTTTGGAACAGTTTTTATTTCCACGGCATGTTGCCTTCATCCTCCAACTGAATGAGCTCCTCGTACATGGCTCTGGAGTTTTTCAAGAGGCCTTCCTTCGCCTTCTCTTTGTCTTCCGCCTTTTCAAACGGCTTTTCCGACTGTACGATCAAGGCAACTCCTTCTCTCGCTTTGACGCCCATGCTGAAGATTTCCCTGAAGTTTGTGTGCGTTGTACCCACAACTTTTTCACTGCGTGCAAATAAAATGTTGACACGAACTTATAGTTCTGGATGAGTTGCTCCATGGTGAAAGGTACAGGCTCGTCTCCCATTTCCTCTGTCAGCTTGTCGTAGTAGTGCTGCAGCACCGTCAGGGTGTGCTGTCTACGAGTCAGACCGTCTATGGACCCCGCAAAGAAGCGCAACAAGTCTTCCACTGGCGAACCGGAGTGGCATATCTGAGTGGGCGTGTACTCGTTATCAGTGATTTCTTGCAAGAACTGATGGCATCGCAGAATGATACATAATACCTACCATTTAGTTTATAATTTCGATTGGAATAGCACAACACACAATTTTAGCGAATGCAACACACGCATTTACACAGAACGGGAGTAAGTGCTCCAAAGTGTGCAGCGTATAGCAAGCACGCTAGGCACAACCTGCCAGTCAAAGATGGCGACCAGTCGGTCGTCACCGTTTTCGTCCTTGTTTATGAAAATATTGGAGAGGTGCAGGTCTCCATGGCACAGCACATCTGGGATTCCCAACTCTCTATGAGCCTGGAATGGGTTCACCTCTTCTTGCTTGCTCACTTTTAGTTGTGCACAGGTTTTGGTTCACATAAGGTTCATATAAGGTTTGGTTAGAAGGGTAGTGAATTGCCATGTTTTCTTTGGTGTCACCTTACCTTGCTGCTATAAGGGGGGGGGGGGGTCGACCAATGGTCCGCTCGTCAGTGCCGGTACGTGACTGGTTCTATCAGAGATGGTCACTCACGGTCGTCCAGTACGAATCTGCTTAACAAAGTCTTCTCGGCTGTTCACGGCCAGACTCTCGAATTTTTGGATGATAGCATCGGTGTAGTACTGAGGCCACTTCCGCATCTGTGTCAAGACCATCTGCTTGTACTGCTCTACGATTTCAGGCGTCATCTTTGCAGTCAAGCCTTCCTGAACCACATCCATGAAAGACCTTTTCAAGTTTACATTGTCTCGCCATGATTGATCTTTTAATGTCATTGCATGCAAGCCAGCCAGCGTAGCCGCCAACTGAAAACGGGAAAATTTCGTCTCTCTTGCTTGCTTGCGTACATACTATTCAAGTCGATAAAAATAAAATTCTTCTGCTTTAGAACAAAAAGTGTTACAAAATTGTAAGTCGACAACCTGACTTTTACTTAAGAAATGCCTAGAAATTGTCTTGCCATTTTGAAAACGTACATAAAATTAAAAAAACGAGCCCGCTTAAACATTTGTAACCGATTTTATCATACAACGATTCTAGGCCGCAAAAATGAACGCCAGGCGGTGCTCTTTTTTATTTTAAGTGCCATGTTTCAAAGCTCACGTCTTTTAGCAGTGGCAGCCCCGTGAATTCGTATCCTGGTTTCACGATGCCCCGATCCGACAAGTCCTCCATGACGATCAAACCGGTTTCTTTATTGGCTGGATCAATTTCCTGCACGAAATAAACCTTGGGTGTCATCAGTTTCTCTTCTTTACCCTTAGCGAACGCGTAGAAAGCGCACTCCTGGTTGTGGATCTGAAAAGGAAGATGGTGATGAAAATGCTAGACAGAGAAGTACAGCAAGAAACGAAAAATTATGGCGAGATAACCTCGTGTTGTGATTACATCTGTTTGTGACGAAACGAACTTTCAGACTAGCTGTCGTCTGTATGCGTCAGAAATCGCACACGCACGCGCCCTTTGAAAGGTGTCCTTTTGCGCAATGCGTGTAGTAATGTAGGTAACCGGCCTCTGCAAAACCTCTTGTGATAATTGTTACCTTACACAAACGACGGACACAGAAAGATTCATTACGGAAAGACCTAACATTTTCATATAATTTCTTGGCGGCCTCATCGTCACGCATTTCTTCGTTCATCTTTTTCCACTCTTCGCTCATCTGAAAACGATTCAACACTTTTTTGGCGTTCTTTGTGGGGCTGTAGTGTCCGCTGTGCTTAGCAGCAGTTAAATGCCTTAACATGATTTTAGCATCTGTTAGTATTATTAGCACAGCCGATTTAGCAACAGGTTGCCCCTGCGCAGAACACGTATACCTAGATAAGTCGCAGAAAATCGTGCAACCATCATTATGCTATAATCATTACCTCCGTTCCATCGATGAATGCCTCCTCCATTTCTTTTCTGACCTGCGGGTTGGGCGTCTTCAGTATGACGCTGGCGGGCAGCTCGGACGACTCCACTGACCACTCAATGGACACCTTGACGATTCTGAATCGACCATTGATGACTCATTATCAAGGGTATCGTTGAAACATGTGTGTATGATGTATAAAAGGAGAAGTGAAGGCTAAATGAACTTGGCAACAACAGTTGCAGCTAAAGGTACATGTATGTGAGGCACTTGTGAGGGCAGGTGCTCGCTCTACAACAGCTGCAGAAGTGAGGCTGCGCAAGTGCACAAGTCGAAAACACCTGGCGACCGCTCCCTGTAGGTCTCCGACTCTCTTGCTGGAGCAGTCCTTGAACTTGGCCCTGGTCTCCAGCGCCTCCTGCAGCAGTCTCTCCAGCCGACCGTAAGTCACGTGCGTCTCTGGGATCCGGTCCTCCTTGCTCTCCATGTTTTCTCTTTTTGCTTTGCACGACTGCAAGTGGCAACAGAAGCTTCCGGAATTTCAGAAAGGAACTGGTTGTATCAATGGAAAATCTGATAGAGCACGCACTGTATAAAGGGTGAGCGCTACAACGAAGTCGGCGGAGACAAGGTACAGACCAAACTAACGATTCCGTATTTTTAGCGCTGATAGTGCGCCGCAATGCAACACATTCACATGCATTGTGCGCGTGTGTAACCACCACAAACCATAGAAGAGGATAGTGACGTGGTTTGTACTGAACTGGCTGTCCTTATCCTCATGGGTAAGGTACAATTTTAACTAAGGTTTTGAGCGAGCGTTCACGTTTCCACATGTACAGTGAGGGCTTTGTACGTTCATGGAAGCGCCGCTGTAAAATATTGGCGAGTTTATGCCGATCTTCGCCAATCACTCGAGGCACGTTACAGGGACAATCGAGCGACACATGAGACTGACGACACGAGCAAGAGCAGCATAGAGCTGCCACGTGACTTGACAGCTGCGTTGCAGAAGTCTCTGTCCCTGCAGCAGCACAGAGTTCGGTCCCAGCGCACTCTGTGGCAGCCGTCCGTGTAGTTCAAGCAGGCGCCGTCGCACTGCGTCCACACACGCGCCTGCAAATTCGTTGTACGGGCGGGCTTTCCTCACGCGCACACGTGGCTTTTAGAAGCAACGACTTTCTGCAATTTCTACCATGCAGCTACATGTACATAGCGCTCAACGGTTGAAACAAATCATACAAATCGCAAAGGTATAGGTATGCAACCGTGCTGATGAGTGGGAAAGGCGTTTGCAGCGGGCCGCCAATGGTCACGCGCCTCGAGCAGACCTCCTCAGCGTCGCAGCTGTACCGAAACGGCGTGAAGTAACATCGAACTAAACGTGTTCAGTCGTGTATGAAATTGCTTATGTCGCACAGGTGTTCTTACGGGATTGAGCAAGTTGAAGCCGAAGAATCACCAGTAGAACGGCCACATAAACCGAGTTGAAACATGTTCGCTTCCTTTTCACTTTCTGGAATTTCATTGCGCGGCGAGCTTTTCATTCCCTTTCAGATAGGCCGGTGTGACGGGTGCGTGTGTGTGCGCGCCCTGTGTCGGCGGTGTGCGTTGTGCGCGTGCGCACACTCGCCATCCAGTGTGCGTGGCCTGTTTGCAGATTAGCTACGCACGGCGCGGTGTCGTAGAGCGCACATCAAGAGTCAACAGCATGCTGTCTGTGCATGCCACAGTGACAGACCATTCAGCTTCCGTAGCTCGTCTCACTGTAGCAGCGCTTCGATGGCAGCTGCAGAGAACAATAAGCGCGCGCACACGTACAAGGTACGTAAACGTACGTCGTACAGGTTGCGCACCCGTTGTACGGAATAGGATAGATTGCCCAGCACTAAAATTAAGGTTGCCGCCAAGCACAACTGGCCTCGTTTGCGCAGTGCGCACCAACAAATCAACTGTAGCCCTAGTCTGTCACTCCTCCGTCAACAAGTGTATAATTTTGGAATTCCTTTATTTCCAGGGCATTTTGCCTTCGTCCTCCAACTGAATGAGTTCCTCCCACATGGCTCTGGAGTTCTTCAGGATGCCTTCCTTGACCTTCTCTTTGTCTTCTGCCTTTTCAAACGGCTTGTCCGCTTGAACTAGTATGACAGCACCCGCTCGCTGCTTCACGCCCGTCTTGAAGACTTGTCTGAAGTCAGAAATTCGTGTAACCCATAGCCAGCACATCTGTAAAGCACACCACTTATACGTGCGTGCGTGCGTGCGTGCGTGCGTGCGTGCGTGCGTGCGTGCGTGCGTGCGTGCCTGCGCAGAACAGCATGCAATTTCTGATTTGAAAGCATGTAGAGAACCATGACACGAACTTATAGTTCTGGATGAGTTGCTCCATGGTGAAGGGCACAGGCTCGTCACCCATTTCTTCTGTCAGCGTGGCGTAGTAGTGCTGCAGCACCGCCAGGGTGTGCTGCCTGCGAGTAGGCGCATCTACAGACCCCGGTAGGAAGCGCACCAAGTCTTCCACTGGTGAACCAGAGTGGCAGATCTAAACAGGCCTTAGGCAATCGTTCGGGGACTTCTTGAGATATAACAAGTGGAGAACTCGCAGAGTGTACTTTGAAAATTAGGGGTATTTGTGTTGCGCACCTATTAGCATAATGATTTCTATAGAGTGTCACACAAGCTCAAAGCGAGTGCAACACGTGCACGCTTCAGAAAGTGCAGCTACAAACAGAGCATCAGAAAGCGTAGCAAAGATGCAACCTGCCAATCGAAGATGGCGACCAGTCGCTCGTCTCCATTTTCGTCCTTTTTTATGAAAATGTTGCACAGGTGCAGATCGCCATGGCACAGCACATCTGGGATACCCAGCTCTCTATGAGCCTGAAATGGGTTAGTCATTTGTTGTGTGTTGCGTCTTCTTTGACTTTTCTGCGCAAGCAAAAATTGTGACAATTTCAACCACCACCAAAATCGACCTCCTATATTTACAAAAATGGCACCTATTATACCTAGGTGCGCCAGAGGAACCTTTCTTTTGTCTAGTCCCAGGGTTCCCCTGTCTCCCCTCCCTCAGTGCTCCGATTTCGGCGGAGCGGGGGGGGGGGCGTTATTCCCCGCCTGGATCCGCGACTGAGGAGGACGGTGGGTCACTCACGGTGGAGCTGGTGTACGTCGTCTGCTCAACGAAGTCTTCGAGGCTCTTCACCGCCATGCTCTCGAACTTTTCGACGATGGCCTCCGTGTAGTACTCGGGCTTCTTGCGCATCTGACTCGCGACCATCTGCACCTCCTGCGCCAGGTGCTCAGGCTTGACCCTGTCGGTCATGGCGGGCAGGAGCACGTCCATGAAGGTCTTTTTCAGCTCGGGGTCGTCCTGCCACGAACGATCCTTCAATGTCATCGCCTGCAGGCGAGCCAGGGCAGCCGCCAGCTGAAAGAAGCGTCAATTGGAGATAAAAGTACATTGCACAGTGCCCCAGGAAGGGTATTCCCGATTCATCATCACGCGACACCGGTGACACCAGTGACACCGCCGTTTTTTAGGCATAGGCGCATAGGCTTAGGCTTAGGCTTATGCTTGGATTTTGCTTAAGCTTTGGCTTAGGCTTTTGCTTAGGCCTCAGGCTTAGACTTAGAACTAGGCTTAGGCTCAGTCTTAGGTCGAAGTTTTTGACGACTAAATTTCGCACAGAAATAATAAAAAAGACAGTGTCACTGGTGTCGCCGTTATGATGAGTCGGGAATCCACCCCAGGAGCACTATTAGAGGTTTTTTCGGTAGTTAATTAAAGAATAATGAGCGCATCTGCTGCATATTTGTAAGGTGCGTTATTCTGGTGTGCGACAGCTCACGTCTTTGAGCAATGGCAGCCCTATGGCAAACTCATAAAAGTCCTTCACGACGCCTCGATCGGACAAGTCCTCCATGACAATCAAGCCGCTTTCTTCGTTGGCTGGGTCGATTTTCTCTACAAAGTACACCTTGGGCGTCATCAGCTTCTCCTCTTTGCCTTTTGCAAACGCGTAGAACGCGCACTCCTGGTTGTGGATCTGGAAAGAAAGAGCTTGTGCTACACAGTTAATTGCACCCATGTAAAGTGTAAATGTAAAATGTAAAGAAAGAAGAAAAATGTAGGTGACAGAACACAACCGAACGAACTTACATTTTCGTATAGTCTTTTGTTGGCAGCGTCGTCCCTCGTTTCTTCACGCAGCTTTTTTATTTGTTCGCCCACCTGAAAAGGGCGCTCCGATAGCTGTGTGCTGACGACCTCTAGTCGAGACGGCTAGAAAAGTGCGTTTCACAGCGCTCGAATACTAGTTTTCTTTCCGAATCTGCAGATCAGTGTAATCGCATGTACATGTAATCGTCGTCATTAGTGTAGTTCCGTTCCGTCGTCATCAACAAAACCCAGGTCAATAGGAGACATTCACAAGCAAATTGCGTATTTCTTTCACCTCTGTCTCGTCGTCGAGCGCCGCGTTAATCTCGTTTCTGATTTGCTCGCTGGGCGTCTTCAGTATGACGCTGGCCGGCAGCTCGGCCGACCCCACCGACCACTCAATCGACACCTTGATGATCCTGAATCAACTGATGATGACTGGTTCATTCATATCACAGGGGCATGGTGACACATGTGGCCTAAGTCTGCACTGCACAGTGCAGTTCAGTTTCAGTGCACTTGCTTTTTGAATGTGTGCATGGTGCTGTACATGAATCGAGTCAAAATGTGTTATACAAGGCATACTTGCAGTCAGCAATACACATTTCTATACACACATTATTAAATCACGTAGTAAACACGGCAGTCGACAACAACACCGAGCAACATGTATGCATGCTATCGGCACTGCAAACTTCACCGTGTATTGAGCTGCGATGCATTAGCAGCTGTACAGAAGTGCACACACCTGGCGAGAGCGCCCTGTAGGTCTCCGACTCTCTTGCTAGAGCAGCTCTTGAACTTGGCCCTGGTTTCCAGCGCCTCCTGCAGCAGTCTCTCCAGTCGCGCGTACGTCACGTGCGTCTCCGGGATCCGGTTCTCCTTGTTCTCCATGCTTTTTGCAATAATTTTTTGGATTGGGAGACACTTGTGCAAGTGCGACAACAGTTCCCTGACGAGTGGTTGAAATGTTTAGAAGAGAAGGCGTATGGACAATGCGCTATAAATGGAGAGCCCCGCGCTAGGTTACACAGTGGAGTTCGACATCCGTACTGCCTTATCGCCACGCATAACTGGTGCGTTGCACGGAACGGATGAGTCATCACGAGTGGAAGGTGTGACTTTTCGTCTGACGAACTGACTTTGTTTCGTTGGTGTTTGGTCTACAGAGTATCCCACATACCGTAAACCCTATAATTAGCCCCCCGGGGGCCAATTTTTTCGTTCGAGCTCTAGGAGGGTGTATAATTATAGGGGGGGGGGGGGGCTAATTATAGGGGGGGGGGGGGGGCTTATAAACTGGAAGTGTCGATGAGTGGGAAGATGTGTGGGCAAAAAGGCGCGTGGAGGCGATTTTTAAGGGAAAAAAGCGCTGTGCACACACGTTGGTACACTCTAACACACTCTCACACTGTCTCACATGCACATACGTGTACATACATACCCATACGCGACCATACATACACCCAGACATGGAAACATGTGCGTTTTAGACGATGGTCCATTTAGGGAGGGGGTGTAATTATAGGGGGGGGGCTTATTAACTCAAAGTGGTCTTGGGAGGGTGTATTATTATAGGGGGAGGGGGCTAATTATAGGGGGGAGGCTAATTATAGGGTTTACGGTACCCAGTGTTGTTTGACAATAGTAGCTACTGGCTGGTCACAATGCAGTGTACAAGCGGTGGGTAATGTAACTTGCATTTTCGAAGTTTGCAATACATGTGCTATGGGTATCGTCGCGTGTTGGGGCAAGTCGGCATCGGATCGTGTTGGAGTTGATTGAATGTTCACCCTGCTGAGCAGGTTCAATTGCAGGAGCTGCACGTACATTTTGCAAAGCTCAATATCAGCTGCCATTGACAGTGCGTGCTGACCAAGGAGATACTGATTGCTCAACCTCCTTTGATTGACCACCACAATCCATCCACACCTTGGTTGCTTTCAGCTCAAGCCTCAGCTCAAGCTCAAGCCAGGTCATCCAGCCAACTGGCCCAATTTGAACACCAAAATATCAACTGCGATGCACACGGTCTGACAGCTTGTCTTTGCCACAAAGATACCCCATGCTTTGAAGGCCAACTCTCTCAAATCTGTCGACTAGAACGTGTTTTTAATTTTCTTTTATTTCCAGGGCATTTCGCCTTCGTCCTCCAACTGAATGAGTTCCTCGTACATGGCTCTGGAGTTCTTCAGGAGGTCCTCCTTCGCCTTTTCTTTGTCTTCTGCCTTCTCAAACAGCTTGTCCGACTCTACAATCATGGCAGCAGTGGTCCCTTGTAAATTCACTCCCATCTTGAACATTTGTCTGAACCAATACGTTGTACTTTTTGTGCGTTGGCCTCATGCATACATCACTAAACGGCCGATTCAGCAAATCATCTCCTCCGCATCCGGCTTTCGGCTTCCTGCATCCGGCAAGATGGACGGCATTATAGAGGTACCTATATGAATATGAACCTACGCACATTCAGACGAATGCAGGACAGACATAAAAATGTTTTACGTTTACGGCTGGATGCCAGATGATTATAAGTCGGCCTTTAGTGGGGTGGGAATTACAGGTTTGGCACATGTTGGCAGGGTGAGGTCGTAGAAGGGTCTCAACTATAGGTGGGTGAGTTTAAAATAAATTTGTGTTCGAAATACAGAGAAAAATTAGATTATCCGTTTGGGTACGGAGGTTGTACAATTGACAAAACATACCGTAAATCCTCCAATACAGCCCCCCCCCTCCAATAGTGCCCCCCCCTCCAATAGTGCCCCCGGGTACGGCAAGGTTGAAATAATAAGCCCCCCCTCCAATAGTGCCCCCGGGGGTAAGGGGTATGTTGTGCCATGTGCCTTTTATGGGTAAAAATATAGTGGTAGGTACATTTATATCGTGTATACACACTATTACTAACCAATAATAGTACGTTTCAGCAACTATTAGCGGTAAATCAACCATTAAATGTGGCAAAAGTGATCAAAATCACCGAAAAATCGGCAATTTTGACAGCGAAACTAGCATTACCATTCAAAATTTTTAGGTTGAAATAATAGAAGCCCCCCCCCTCCACTCGTGCCCCCCCCTCCAATAGTGCCCCCGGGTAAGTAGAGGTTGAAAAAATAGTGCCCCGGGGGCACTATTGGAGGATTTACGGTACAACATGTCTCTCGACCTCTCTCGACGAGCGCACCGCTCGCTTGGTATAAAATTAGCGCGGGACTAGTTTGCTGAACCTACAACTTGGTAGTGTACAACCTGTACAACATT